>CAUYLG010066214.1:0-88460 GCA_963573385.1 Cacajao melanocephalus | reverse complement strand
TATTGGCATAATAGAGGTTTTTAATACCCATTTTTAGACTGCATTCTAGCCTGGGCAGTAGAACAAGAATCCTGTTCTCTCTCCCTCTTTTTCTTCCTCTTTCTTTCTCTCGTACATTCTTTTTTTTTCTTTCTTTCACTTTCTTTCCTCTCTTTTCCTTTCTAAAAAAAAAAAAAAAATTAGCATGGAAGAAAATTTGACTCATTCATAAAGAAATTCTATGACAAAAGAGGATATCAATGGGTTTTTTGATCTTTTGAAAATACATCTTTATTGTTTTTACCTACTCATGTTCAAAAAATACATACATAAATGTATGATGATGTAAAAGAAAAAAATAACATTAAATTTTGACATTTCTTCTCCTCTTTATGTAATTTTCTAACATTTCAAGTTAAAGAATGCTCATGCTCTTTAAATTGACAAAAAATAAATGCTGATACACAAAAAGTAGATTAGAAAGAATGTGTGATCAACGAGGAAGTTAGGGGCTTCGGAGTTTCAGATAAAAGGATAGGCTTTTCAGATAGAAGGAAAGAAGCAATGTAATGGTAAGAAGGGCTTCCCAGAAATGGTTCGTTGGAATGGAGAACTATTTGGTATGGAGATTAAAAATGGAAAAACAGATTACCTTCCCATTGTCTTTCAGAGGCTGATGAGACTTTTGCAGATTGAATTGTTCACCTATGCTTATAAAGCCTTTTGGTACATGGCCATGCCTGTAGACACCTCTTAATTTTTTAATTTAACATATATGGATTCATGCTTACTATGTGACAGCTATTATATTACAATCAAAAGACACAAAGACAAATAATACCTGTCATCAAGGAGTTACAGTCTAGTAAAAGAAACAGGCATGCAAAACTAAAGAATTAGATCTCATCTTATAATCAGAGCAGTAGAGGTGGGTGCAAAATGTACTACAGGCACAAAAGAGAGAACACTTAACCCTTTCTGGCAGTACCAGGGAAGATATCAAAAGGTGTGTCTTGAGCGAGGAAGGTTCTTTTTTTGGTGAGATGCTCTGCATTTATATTCTACAATTCATTGTCTCGTTACCCAAAACCATTTAGCATTTGTGTAGTGCTTCACAGATTACAAAGTGCCTTCAGACACATTATAATGCATAAAGTAGATTTCATTAAACATAGTTCCTTTTTAGGCATTTTGAATATAACTTATTGATTTTGTCTGTCTTTATAGGCACTAGACCTATATCTCTACAGGGTTCTAGTAGAGGAGGAAATGTTCTAGTTACTGTTGCTGCATAACAAATCACAACACAATGATTTAAAACAGCAATAATCATTTCATTATTTCTCATAATTTCTGTGGATCAAGATTTTGAGAAGCACTTGGCTGGATAATTCAGATTAATGATCATTCACACAGTTGTGGTCCCTTAGTGACTGGAGCTAGGACAAGATGAGAGGGCTGGAGCAGTGTGGGCTGGCTGAGCACCTCTTTGTCTGCATGTGGTCTCAGGGCTTCTCCCTGTGGTCTGACCACATGGGTTAGTTTGGGCTTCCTCACAGCATGGTGGCCTCTGACTAATCAGACTACTTGCATCCTGGGTCAGTGTCCCTTGCCAGCAAGGTGAAAGCTGAATCGTTTTTTCTAGCCTTATATTGAAAGTCATACTGCATCACTTGAGTCACAATATATTGGTCACAAGCAAGCTACAAATTTAAGACGAAGGGAACTAGATTTAACCTCTTGATGGATGAGAGGCAAGATTCTAGAAGACCCTTTGAGATAGGAGATTTTATTGGCATCTTTGGAAAATACAGTCTTTACATCTTCATTCAAGCTTTGAGTAAAGAAATTCTTCTTCTTTAAGAAAGATGGCATGGGATCTTATCAGAAAATGATCCAGGCCAAAGGGAAATTAATAAATTTTACCTAAGTTTTTAAACTGATTTTTAAAATTTCATTACCCGACACTTTCTAAAAAAAACAAAGATAAAAACATGACAGGATAGATAAGAAGAATTTAAGTTGGCAAGGAGGAAGGATTTTCTGCCATGCTTAGCCATTTACCCTTAGAACAGGTTACCACAGAAAACAGAAGAATCAGTTTCTCTGGAGGTTTTAAAAACTGATGGTACAGGAATTCCATGAGTCTCACTTGTGTCAGTATAGTCCCAGCTGGAGGAAAGAGAGATAGATTGGGTAACCTTTTTAGGCCTCTGCCAGTAACATAGTTCTTCTGAATTTGCAAGATATAGAATGGTTGTCTGGGTAATCTTGGAAAGGTCTTTTGTTCAGTTAAAGGGTTTTTTATATACATATATATTATGTGTTTATTTCTTTATCATTCATTCTTTATTTTGAGTGCTCTGTTTCATAAAAAGGTTCCAGTTTCTTATATGTGCTGCTCTACCCAGTGCAATTACCAAAAGGGCTTTTCCAGATCCTGAATACTGTCCTTTGATTAATAACTAGAAATTAATCATCTAGTTATCTAGTTGTTAATCAAAGGATAGTAATCAGCATAATTAGGATAATTATCCTTCATGATAACTTATAATTTAAGACTTTTTTTGGCATGGCTGACAAGGCAAGTAACAGATTATCTATGGGTGATAGTTTTGCGTTTATAAGTGCGTTGGTGTCTATATGTATATGTCATCATATAGAGAGCTTAAATGGTACCAGATATTTTGCTTTACTTGCATTATTTGATTTGATTTTAAATAATTCTAGTGTAGTTAGTATCCCTATTTTAGAGTTGATATAAATAAGGCACACAGCAGTTAAGTAACTTGTCCAAAGTAAAGAGGCAAAGCTAAGACTTAATCCCATTCTGTTAACACTAGAGCCTTAATGCTTAACAAGGTTCTATACTATTTATTATTGAGTAACAATGACATGAGTACTCAATCTTCTTTTCTAATTTTATACTGTATTTTCAATTAAGACTGCAGTCTGGAATTAATAAATCAGAAACCCTCGATGTCATTAAAATATAGACCAGGTGTTTCTTTATCTGGTATGCAAAGCCTTTTATGATCTATCCCTGCCCCCGCCCCGCCTTTTTTCTCTATTCCTCTAAAAGAGACGTCTGTGTTTTGTTCTAGCCAAATGAGCAGTCCTCATTGTGTTTCTTCTACCAGAAACTGTCGCCTCACTCTCATTACGTTCTTTCTAATATTTTAACCTGTTTGAAAGCTGTCTCTTCTATGAAGCTGCTTACATTATTCAACAAGAAGATATTTCATAAGAATTCCTATAGCTCTTACTTCCTGTATGATTTGTGACAAATTTGGCAATGTTGTAATTGCTGTTTATATGTATAGAATCTCCTCAATCAAGGTAAAAATTCCTGAATGAAAAAAAAAATGGCTGCATTCTTTGCTTTTTTTTTCTATCTTCAAATCCTGGCACAGTGTGCTGCAAATCTCTTTCTCTCTCTCTTTTTAATGTTGGTTAAGTAGCCAAACTTCCTTTTAACTAATTTCTGTCTGAATTGAGCGACATTATTTGCCTTAATTTCTATTTCCAAGACCTGTTCTTGAGAATAATAATTCTTCTCAGGTTTAAAATATGACTCTCATAATTGTGATGTGACTAAAAAACATTTGAGAAAATGTTGCTATTAGCAAGGGGGTGCTTTCTCTGTTTGCTTTCACTATATCCCTTAGTGTCTATTCTAATAACTCTAGGATGCTCATTCTATTAGAAAATGAACATAATTAGGTACACTTTGTTTAAACGATTGAGTAGAAAGAGTCTAGTCTCAAATTATCTAATTGATTGGTCTCCAGTATCAGCTAAAAACTGAATTTCTGAGCATAATTCCTTAGAAGCTAGCTGTTTGTGCTTTTTTCTATTTTTCTAAGACCATCGATTGTACACCTAAAACTGGACAGTGCTGTTATTTACATGAGACAGTCAGTCAGTGTCTGCACTACTTATAAGTACCATCGCCTCTGTCTATGAAGGAAGATAATACTGTGACTAAAGATTTTGAATGTTAGTCCTAGGACTCAGAAATTGCCCCAGATGCCATTTCTGTTACGATTTAGCAAACATGGTTAATATATTGTCCATTTACTGATAACCCAGTTTGTTCTGAAAAAGATTTTAAGAATTTTATTATAAATATATCAAGATATATACTGTAACAAGAAAACATCAATTTTAACTAAATGGCAAAAGTGAGATGAGGCAATAACAAAGTTAAGGGAATAAAAGAGACCCCAGAATAAGGCCAGTAATGGAGATAGATGTTAGGTTATCGTACACTCTTACCAAGAGTGGGCTGCACAGTTCACCCTGCTTACCAACATGAAGAGGGAAACCCGTTCAAGTTCATTGTCAGTTTTACTGATTTGTGGTGCCTATGAAATAAAAACAAATTGTTTGCTGAGGAGGTATGTACCTACATAGGGAACTAAGAAATTGCTTTCACAAGTCTTTAAGGAGAGAACATTGTTTAAGCCCTAGGAATGATTCTTGGGTAATAATTATAAACCAATAGAGGCTTTTTAAACTAGAGAATTTTAAAGGTAAGTTAATACTATTTTTGACAGATGTAGCGATTTTGCTTTTTGTCATGTGCCAGTGTTTCCTGCATAGGCAACTTGTGACTTCTCTGTTGATCTGCCTGGTTTCACAGTGCTAACCTTCTCCAGAACTCCAGAAAAATCACTCATTTCAGTAGTGGCATCTCATTCTGTCACCACATTCTCAATGCTACCATTGCCTTCAGAATGGAATTTCAAACATTTGCCAGTTTGCCTTATCTTTGTTTCTAAGTTCTTATCAAGCTGCCGATTACCCACCCACCACCCTAACTGCTCTGCATTCCTATATTCAAGTTCAGTGTTTGACAACCCTTGGCCAGAGATGTTTTTTTGTCACGGATTTGGGGCTGGAGAGATGGCTGAAGAAAAGCTCTTCCCTCAACTGAAACACAGAAGCTCTACTTTTCTCTGTTATATTGATTGTAATTCCGTATATAATCTCACTGAGGGAAAAATGCATTCACCTGCCTTTGAAATCAATGCTTGAAAAAATCAATGCTCTCTGAGGTCCCTTTGAGGTCTAGATATTAAAAATTAGATCAGCTGAATATCTCTTTTCACACATTGTCCAAATTAGTTTTCTGTTTCCTGGATTCTCTACGTTTGTGCTACGTGAATTTCTTCTTGCTTTGAGCTGTAAGTAACCCTATGCACATGCAAGTAAGTATTCTAATGAGTTATGTATTTCTCTTTCTCGTTCTCCTTCTTGTGTAGTTTATTTCTTATTTGCTCACTTTGACTGCCATACTACAGATTTCTTTCCCCTTTCTTTTTGTTCTTCCCACCCAAAAAAATACATGATCTTTCATGTAAAGGACTATCATTTGTAAGCCATATGAGACATTCTTTAATAACACATTTCACACATTTATTTTATCCTCACTATTGAAATTGAGCCATCTTTTTTTCATCATGAACATCCTTTTTTAGAGTTCACTGGGTATGAAGCTTGAGCAACTGCTAAAAATTTCGTTACACCATCCTTAATCATACCCAGATCACAAAATGCACCCTTTGAAATTTGATATTAGCCTGCAATTTTATTGTGACAGGAAACACTAATGATTTGTTAGTAAACTGAGCAGAAAGGTATCTTGACAATGGAAAATAAAGGGCATCAATTCTATAATGTGACTTGTTTAGAAAGTCAGATGTTTTTACCTAAAATGATATAAATTACCCTACTTTAGAATTATATCTATAGAAATAATTAAGTGCCTGTATTACCAGAAAAAAAATATTAAAATATTACATCAAAAAGTGAAAGAACAGATTTGAAGGCTATGACAATTCTTAATTTAATTGAACAGATTCTTAAAGCATGATTCACTTTTCCTCTGATACTACATCCACAGTCTTTAAAGAAAACTTGCAGGTAAATGGGGGAGATTTCCTCAGCCCTCTGTGACTCAAATAATAGTCATAAATTTGATTTAAAGTATTTTAACACGAGATATACATATATTATATAGTTTATAAAAATCTGAAATTAATTTACAATAATAAATTGTTATGGTACCAAAGCTTTTTTCTCTTAGAGAATAATTCCTCTATTTTTTGGAAATTTCAGTCTCTGAAATGTATTTGTAATGCAATGTATTGCAGTTAAGCGGGAAAGGCATGGGCTTTGGGTCAGGGTAAGCAGGGCTTTAATATTTTCTCCTTAACACTAAGAGATAGCTGTTCTCTAATATTTTGGTTTTAGGCCCACTATTAAAAATTAATGAGGAGCCCACAAAGGTTTCTTTTTTAAATGTGGGTCATGTCTGTTAATAGTTATTATGTTTGAAGTTAAAACACAACTACTTTAGAAATATTCATTCATAATAACAAACCATAAAAAAAATTTTATGAGGTATAACTATATTTTCCAAAACAAAAAATAGTAAAAAGAATGTATTATTTTCCATTTTTGCAAACTTACTTATTTCTGGCTTCATAGAAGACAGTTGGATTCTCATATCTCTTTCTTTATTCAATCTGTTGCAATATGTTATATTGGTTGAAGTATATGAAGAAAATCTGCCTGACACAGATATGCAGTTGGAAAAGAAAGGAGTATTTTAATACCTTTTTAAGTAATTGTGAATATTCTTTATTGCTACACCAAAACTTTGATTAATGGTAGCTTCTTAAAGGTTAGTTGCAATGTAGAATTGAAAACCATATCAATGAACCATTTTTTTTTTGTATTCGGTTAAATTTAATTCCAATGATGTATCTTGCTTTTTGAATTAATCTTTTTTGCATGCTTGAGTTTGTAATATCATGCATTGCTTATTGTTTCACTGAATTATGCAAATCTTTCAAATGTTGACACATTTTATTTATAACAGTTGCCTCATTAATTTTGCCACTCGTTTCCTCAGACAAGATTTTATATATTGGGAAGCTATCAAGTGATCAAGTGGACAGTGGCAGATAAAAGTTTCCCCAAATTATAATTTAGCTCTAAAGCTCAAATTTTATCATTGGCAACAATCACTGTCAATTGTTTCTTTTTCAAGTGTCAGGTTTACTTTGTTTATGTTCAAGAAAATGTCTGCCAGATACTCAAGTCTGAATAGCCATAGTTTATCTGTCATTCAGTCAAGTAAAAATAGTACTTCATGCACAAAGAGGCTAGTTCAGCTTGTAACTCAAACAATTGCACAGGTGCTTTCACAATCATTGTATTTTGGTATGGAGTGAGTTATTTGTATTTTTAATTTTGTCACATGAAATATGAAAAAGATGTATAATCACGAATTGTGATGTCTGCCAGTCATGGTGGCTCACGCCTGTAATCCCAGCACTTTGGGAGGCTGAGGCAGGAGGATCACCTGAGGTCGGGAGTTTGAGACCAGCCTGAGCAATATGGAGAAACCCCATCTCTACTACTAAAAATACAAACTTAGCGGGGCATGGTGGCACATGCCTGTAATCCCAGCTACTCAGGAGGCTGAAGCAGAAGAATGGCTTGAATCTGGGAGGCGGAGGTGGCGGTGAGCCGAGATCACGCCATTGTACTACAGCCTGGGCAGCAAGAGTGAAACTCTGTCTTGAAAAAAAAAGAAAAAGAATTGCGATATCATAAATTTGTTACTGTTTAGTCACAGACATTCTTAAAAGACTGTGACGCTCCTCCCGCCCCCAGTGTTCTGGCAGTGAAGAATGCAATGATTGTTAGTACAGTTCGCTGCCGCCACTGCTTTGATTTGTTATAAGGTACCAGCAGTTACACTCGTCACTGCTGTTGTACCAGAATGCAAATATCAACACAGAAAAGGGTGTAAAATGAAGCATTAGTATTAATACTATTATGAAAATGATTTTGACCTAATGAGCCCCCTTCAGGTTCTTAGGGACCCTCAGGGGTCTACAGACTACCTGTTAAGAACCTCTATTCTAGGGTTATGACCTCTTTAAGATCGTTGCCTTGCTAATAAAAATAAGTGATGATATATGCATTGTGTATTGTTTGGACATTTAAGTCTGGAAATATGGTTCTTAAAAATGTAAGTTTCTGTTCCTTTTTTCTCGAAATAGCTCTGAACAAAGCCAGTAGTTCTTCATGCAGAGCGTCTCTAAAGTAATTATTCTTACTTTTAGAATATGAAACTAATCTGTTGAAAATACATCTCTAAGTTTCTCTTAGAGAAAAAAATCTGTTATTAGATACTCGCTGGAAAACTAATTGGTGTATTTTCTCACTTTCAAAGAATTTTAGGAAACGTATTTAGAGTACCAATTTAACTGAATATGTGATTCTTTTCAGGTATTGGTACATTTGATATTCTTTGGGCATGTGAGATGGTATATCAATATGTAATCTTACCTCTCTTCGTGCTTACTCATGAATTCATATCATTAATATTTCACATCTCTTCTTCCTATTAGATCTTGAGCATCTTGACTCAAAAATGTATTTTCAAAAAAATCACTGTAGTACATAGTACCTAATCAATAATGATTCTTATGTTTATAAAGAATGTATTTTCTCCCTACTACCTCACACACATTTGGTCCACTTTCTTGTACAAATTGTTGGTTGTATACACTAGAAACACAAAATTTCTAATATTAAGCTAAGTGAAATAGTGTTTAAAAAAGTGTATCTATTAGATTTGTGCACACATGTGCATTTACAGTATAGTTTAGATATGGTACCTATAAACCTTTAAGCCTGCTCCCCTCCTTCATTTCAGATAATTAGATTAAAAATTGTACAGGAAAAGAACTCATTTAGGTTTATTTAAATTTACTTAGAAGTTCATGTAATACACAAAGGCACTCATCAGTCACAATATGTTTTGCAAAGATTTGTTCTATAAGAGTGTGAGTCATCCAAAATTGTAGTCATCTCTGTTGGATAATTTGGAAGCATTATTTCTAAGATGGAACAAGGAAAACCAATGCCAGTGTTCTAATAAGTTACTCAATGGTTGAATGGTTTTTAGAAAGCATATTAATAAAAGTGTTGCATGAAGTATTTTAAAAGGACAACTTAGACCAACATAGAAAAATTAGGACTTAAATACTATTTAGAGCTCATTGAGCATTTTATATGAAGAAATTAACATTTAATATTATAACGCACTTTATTTTTTCCTGTCTCAAAGTCCAATTATTGTTACTATTGTTGTTGCCTGGAAGACAGCATAAAACTTCAGGGAAGATCTCTAGACACTCATTTCTATTGAAGTCCTTCAGGACTGTCTATATGTGAGGCCATCAAATAATGCAGTGACTTGTCTTTCTCTTACAAAGGTAAAACAAGGAAATATAAGGTCTTCTGATATACATTATAATGTAATTTTTCTACCACATTAAAAATATCAGTAAAAAAATTAGAACTGCTCGGCAATCTGTACACACACAGAAAGATAAGAATTTCTTTGTCAATAATTTTCAAAATAGGCAGTGGACGTGCAAGATGTTACATTTATTACAGATTTAGATAGTCTTTACAAAAAGCCAATTAAAAAAATTTAACACCTACTTATGCATAAGGATACTTGACACAGAAAAGTTATGTATCAGTTAGATTTTGCTGCTTTTGTAACACAATTACAAAATCTCAGTGGCATACAACAAAGAACATTTATTTCTCATATATGTGCAGGGTTCAACTGAACTACTCTGGGCATAGTCCAGTGGTTTTGCTGGTCTCTCCTGGGATCACTCACTGACCTCACGATGACTACAGGCTCTGTTCTAGGCTGGGCTTGGTTTGCATCCCTTAGCTTTGACAGATCTGTCTCACGTGTTTTTCATCCTTTTCCTGACCAACAGTTTAGTCTGGGCATGTTCTGCTCATGGCAGTGGCAAAAGTGCAAGAAGGAAAGCAGAAACTTACAAGGCCTCTTGAGATCGGTTTGTAATGGTTATGCTGTCACTTCTGATTTGTCTTATTGGCTGAAGCAGGTCACATAGGGTGGTCAAAGGTACTTTGCTCTTACAGGAAGTACTCAAAATTCACTTGATAAAGGGATGTCAACAAAGGGAGTGAATTATTGAGGCCATAAATGCAATTAATATTCCACATTATATTGCCTTGGGTCCTACAAATAGTGGCTCACTGAGGTAGGTCAAGAACGTAAGCCTCTTTTAGGCAACTGCTTTTTCAGTAATCCCTTAAATAAGTTTTAGTGTTTTCTTCTTTTTCTTTTTCTTTTTTTTTTTTTTTTTTTTTCTGATATGGAGTCTAACTCTGTCGCCCCAGGCTGGAGTACGATGGAATGATCTTAGCTCCCTGCAACCTCTGTGTCCTGGGTTCAAGCAATTCTCCTGCCTCAGCCTCCCAAGTAGCTGGGATTACAGGGGCCTGCCGCCACGCCCAGCTAATTTTTGTAATCTTAGTAGAGACAAGGTTTCACTGTGTTGGCTGGGCTGGTCTCGAACTCCTGACCTTGTGATCCACCCACCTCAGCCTCCCGAAGTGCTGGGATTACAAGCATGAGCCACCGTGCCTGGCCGGTGTTTCCTTCTAATTTGGTCCATTCAGAGGCTTTTGAGTGGTATTGAATGCCTGCATTTATATTCTAGTTTCTACCTATTACAAAAATAAAGGAAAATAGATTCAGATGATAGTACCAGCTTCCATTTGCCTCTGTGCAGCTGCAGTGATCACATGCTGCTATATTTGATGGCTGTATTGAGAGAAATAGAGAAAAATCATAATCTGTCAAACACAATTTGTGGTCTTTATCTTATTGCTTCTGATGGCTCTAAATTCTCATTCGTAAGCAATACATGATATCATCTATTGTTGTTCATAGATGATATGAGGAAAATAGGTTCAATCCATATAGTTATTATAATTTATTATGTATTTTACATTTACTGAGACAGCATATGAATTTATCATGCAAATACTATTGTTATTTGCTGTTTTGTTGCTTATCAGTCAATTGCTATTTTCAGACACACGACCTGTATGGTTGGGGTATTATGTTAAATACAAATATTTTATTTACTCTTGTTTTAAGGATCCTCCTTTATACCTGCACTTCACTTATATTACTGGTGAGCAATTGATCTTATAGTCACAAATACTCTGAGTTAGGCATACTTAAGGGCGTGACTGTCTTACTGGTGGCTTAACATTATAACATAATATAAAGAGTTTGCTGTCTGATTTTTTAAAGACAAGTATAACACAACATTATTTGGACAAAACCCTTACTAGGATATAAATACTGTATATGTTATTTTTGGATACTATTAACACTTCTGTGTGTTTTTCTTGAAAGAAATGATGGTTTTCACTGAATTTGTTTAACTAGAAAGTTACACGGAACTCAGAAAGACAAATAATTTTAATAGAATGATTCTACTATAATATTTGTGCTGTTAATATGTATTTAAGAGGCTCAAGTAAAGCAATTATCGCTAAGTGTGTCTATGTCCACACAATCATAAATATTTTAACGACATATATCTCTTGTTCACATGCATTATAAAATCAAACTGCCCCAAAGAATTTTCTCCTCTGCTTCTCTCCTAGGAGTAGGGCAAGACGGTTCATTTCACTAGTGAAGTAGAATAAGGCCCCAGTCTCTGATGTATTCTAGGATATTTTGCAATTATTTATGTTAGCAAGAATTAGTAAAAGCTTTTATAGTAATTGCCTATGAGAACTCTGCTTGTGTTACTGAAGATTTTGCTATGTAGATTATTGAGTTTCCTCGTGAACCTCACATGAACTCTGTACCTTTTCCTTCACCCCAATTCATTCTTCTATTTTCAGAATTTTTTTTGAAAAGCTCTAATCCTGTTGTGCCATTTCCTTGCAGAGCCACTCTAGGGTCTTCCTCCTCCTCTACCTGGTTACCTTCAAAGAGAAAGTCTGATTTCTACAATAAATAGCCCCACATCAACTTTGCAAAGTTCATCCCTTATCAGTCTCCAACAACAATCCTCTGCTCCAGCAGTCCAGTTTATGGCAGTCTGATTTGTAAATCCTTTGTCAAAAGTATTGTTATTTTATTTCCTAAAAATCTTTGTAGAAAATTTAAAAATACAGACAAATAAAAAATCCATAAACAAAAACATTGCCTATAATTCTACCACTCAGCTATATAATCATTGTCATCTATTTGGAGTATTTCTTTTGCAAAATTTTCATTCCTTCACTGTACTTTTCCCCAAATTTGTATCATAAGACCTTTTAAACATCTTGAAAATTTGGAAGGATTTTACAGTTAACATTTGTATACTCAGATTCTACCACTCACATTTTGCTATGTTTGCTTTATCTTATATCTAAAATACATCACTCCTATATTCATCTATCTGTCTTATTTCTGATGCATTTCAAAGTAAATTGCAGATTTCGTATGCATAATTACAGAGCAGTTATGAGTTAGTTAAAAGTTCTAGATGAGATAAGGAGACCCATCACAAAAGGGACACAATCTATCTGATATCATAGGCTTTCCTAGATAGTGCTAATGCTTCCATGAATACACTTAAGGTGTCAGATTATATGTCCTAATTGTTAGTTTGGAAATCTGTCCTCATAGGACATATCTGGGGCTCAGAGTTCTCAAAAACTAGGTAATGAAGTATAGGCCATTCTCACTGAGGCAGGCTGAATCCTTGGGAAATGAACAGAAGAGGCAGTTTTTCTCACTGACCACCTACCTTCAGGTAGTGACAACATTGCAGCAGGAAGGAGAAGATGATGGGGGTGCTCCTCCTACCAGATGCAGACACAGAACACTTTCAGGATTTTGTTGTTCATTCTTTTCATTTCTCTTTCTCATTCTGTTTCTTTTGCCTGTTATTTTATTGCTTGCTTTTAAATTTATTTTTAAATTCAGCAATACGAAATATCTATTCTAGCTTCAGATTTTCACTTCAAGCCTGCACTATTGGCCTGGAGTATGTGGATTCGCTTCTAAAGAGAGTGACTCTCTTAAAATTTTATATTCAACTGTGTGAGTACATGTATGCAGAAGAAGGTGTATGACTTCCATCAGATTCTAAAGGGTATCCAATCCCAGAAACTGGGAGAACAACTTACTTAAATCTATAGATATACAAGGGCTCAAAGAAAATAGAACCAGTGCTTAGAGAGGTAGACCATGGTCTCCCAGTCATTTCATGAGCTGCAGAAATTGGATACTGATAACAGTTCAGAATTACAGTAAAGGTGGAAGATCTTTGTATTTCATTATTTCTGAAGTACATTCTTTAGCAAGAAAGCTAGGAAATGTGTGACCTCCAGAGCTTCTGTTAATGTCAGTTTAATAGGAAACATTTTTGTTGAAAATATTATTTCAATGGGATTATCTTACTCCTTTAACCAGCTAGTATATATTATGGATATGGAGATTATAATGTTGCTCAGCCACAGCTCAACTACTTCATTTCTTCCTTCAGATGTGTGGTAATGAATGTAACCCTTTCTTTGTTTTCACTGCTTGCTTGCCTATTGAAAATTATTCTTGGGCTGAATTCCAGAGTGGAGAAACCAAGCAGACATAAAGCTTTTGATGATCAATAAAGTAGACACAGATGATGTGTAGGATATAGCAGTGGTTTCAAAAGCAATTTCTACAGTTCTAATTCTTCTGCTGTTTCTAATGGCATGTTTACCTGAACTAATTCTTCCTCTTATTATTCATTCTCTATAAATATACTCTTATTTGTAAGCACTCAAAAATATGCTACATAAAAAAGACTACAAATGGCACTTCTGATACATTTAAAGGAAGTAATCTCTTATAAATTGAAAGGTTGGGTATAAAGAGAAAATGGATTGCAGAACATTGTAAGGAGCTTTTTTTTCTTAAAGAAAAAATTTGCTTCTCACAAGAAAACAACACATTTTCTTGTGAAAATTTGAGGAAAATTGTATTAAACAGCTATTTTCCAGGGAGCTGTAGTATAAGGAGAGATTTTGAGGTGGTTTTCAACCCCAAAGTTTTGGCTGTTCAGAAGGGTCAGTGAATACGTCTTTCCACTACCCAGGGAGAAAGCCAAAGAGAAAGTTGGCAAAATTAAACTATTGTTATCTTATCTACAGGTCCTTAATTTATCATTTCTGCATGTTAAAGTATTTAATATCTTTGTGTTTGTCTATGTTTCAGAACAGAGACCACTATATAAAAATATATGGTACTACATTGTGTTTATTTTAATGTATTGGTTTAAAATCTACTGTGGAATACATGTGACCTCATTCATGTGACAAATTATTATTGAACTTTGTATGCCCTTGTGCTGTACATCTTTACTATTCCAATGACTTCTAAAGTTCTGCATATTAAAAGTCATCTTTTTCAATTGTATACACTAAAAATAGAAGTAGTTACAGATGTATCATTAATGAGTAAGCAATAAAGATATCCTTCTGTAATACCTGCTGATTGATTATGATGTCAGTTATGCCCTTTTAATTTTTTTGGCTTAGTATTAGTGGCTTGGAAGAAAGGTGCTTAGGTCTCATTGAGTAGTTTAGATTTGTGGAATTCGTTCTTGTTCAATACTGATGGCTAGCAAAGTATTATTCACTTGTTTTGAGTCACTGGAGGAAATCATAACAGAGAGAAATCTATTTATCGTGGTTTATATTATGCAAGATGGTAACTCTGGGGATAAAAACTGAAGATACCTATTTTAAAAATTATTTTAACTGCACAGACTATGTTTTAAATAGCAAAATATAAATGCCTCTAATCAGATAGTTTTCAATTATTTTGAGTAATAAACATGTCTAGTCTTGAACTTCTATGTTTATTTTGTAATTTGAGTTGCATTTGATTTATTTCAAAGATAATAGAGGAATACTCAAATGAGAAGTTGGGGTCCCTCCCTGGCTGTACGTCCCCCAAGAGACTTCACATTCACAGGGTGTCATTACCTTAATGGGCCTAAATCCACTCCTCAAACTCAAGAGTTCTAAATTTTATTTTTGTCAGTTTACTCATAGTAGATTGATTTCTTGATAAAAATCAAACTGTTCGTTAATTTTCTCTGATAAGTAATTCTAAGGTAGATCAGAATTCCTGGTTTCTCGAAAACATTATATTCTCCCATAAAAGATCTACATAGAAAGCCAATTGTAGTCAGATTACCAAACCAATATATGTTCAGAATAAAAGGAGTCCTATATCTCAAATACTTACTGGCATCAGACTAAATAGTGTGAAACATCTATCTAGAATTCTCTCTGGATATAAATTCCCTGCTAGACACAAGCTCCATGTGGATGAGGGCCATTGTGGGTCTTGTACACCACTGTATCCTTAGCACCTAGTCTGACATCTAGAATATATTGTATTCAAAAAATACTGAATAAATGAATAAGACTATAATTCTCTGAGTCTGTTGGCCAAGATGCCTTCTCCCTTAACATGTTGACATTGCCAGCATGTGCTTCTGGAATTCTTTTTGCTATTCTTTCAGTACTAAGCCAACTCCATCCTGGATGACTTTTAGTTTTATTAGATAGATGAGTGTCTTCTGTTTGTTTTTGATCCAGCCTAAGAACCAGTTTAACCCTTTGAAGAAATTTGCCAAACCCTTAATCTTCTGTAACATATTATATGCCAATTTTGTAATTTACCTTCCAAAATTATTGGGAGTAATCCTCACTTTTTTTTTCTTGCATCCCAGTGGTTTGGATATTGGCAGTAAACCAATGTGCCTTCAAATTCAGACATTCCCATTTTTAATCACAAGATCTTGAGCGAGAAAAGTATCTAACACACTGTAAAGACTTAAGTCATATTACCATTGAATTATGGGTATTGCCTAATATCATTACAAGTGGCTAATACTGATGTGATTACAAAACTCTGCATCTATAGTAGACCCTCATTTCTTACCCCTTTTCAGTAAGGAGAACCCTAAGAACTAGTTGTACCCTGTGAAAAACTATTAGGAGCTATGCCACAGAAAGGAAGAGTAAGGTGAATAATTTTTTCAGATGTAAAAGAAGATCAGAGGAAGATGGACATACCAATTTTGAAATCTTTAACTGAAACTTTGCTGGTACTAGGGAGAGTGTTTGATGGCTCTGTCTCATCTGTGTGAATAGAATTCCCTGTGAGAATTTGAGTTCCATAGAGAAAGAGCCAATGTGCATTTTGTTTACTGCTAATTCAGGGGCGTATAGCATACGATAGATCATTTTTTAAAAAGCTTTTTAATGAAAGGATGAATGCCTGATGACAAATTCTTAAAATTGAGCTATTTTTATAATATTAATTCTATAATCTGAATCAAAGATGCTTCTTATCTTTCTGTGATTGACTTTGTATTTAATATGTCAATTTTTCATCACCCACTGTTGCCATAACCTTGTAGGGAATGAACATTCTTAATGCAGATTATTCTCAAATAATCGATATTCATATACACAAAACTTGAAGAATGCATTGAGCCAAATAAGATAGCATCTAGTTATAACTTCACTCAATTTTACCTTCTTAGGCATTCCCTAACTATCATATCTAAAAATCGCCCCCTCCATCACCATTACTGCCCATCTCCGTACCTGCTTTCTATTTCTTCTTAGTGCTATCACAACCTGGTATTATATTGTATGCTTATTTTTACTCTCAGTCACTAGACGATATGCTCTTTGTGGGCAGGGACTTGGTTTTATTCTCAGCTGTATCCCCAGAGCATAGAATAATGACTGGCCCAAAAACACCTCTCAATAAATAAATGTAGAATAAATAGACTCAAAGATAGCAGATGTTGAGACTTTATTAGAGACTAACGAACTGAGCATTACTGTTTCACAGCAAGCCTGATGTGATCAGCTGTCAAGTTTCTCCTCTATAGCATTTGACCAAGTATTACCATTTATATTTAAAAAGTCAAAATGAAAACCCCACAATATCCTTCATACTGTGAATTCCATATTTGATGTATATACTTCAATTGCATCTTAAGAATGTAGTTCACGTGTATACCTTTGTAACATACCTGCACGATGTACACACATACCCTAGAACTTAAAGTATTATAAATTTTTTTAAAAATGTAGTTCACTTTATTGTTGTTGTATTTTACAGACTATGACTTGTACATGACCGTCTATGAAAATTCTTCATTAAAAAATAACTACACAGTTGCCTTGAAAGTTCTCATAGTCATAGCAAACTCTAATGAATAGGATCATATTACATTTTGTGGAATTTCTATGGGCACTTAGAGTGTAGCAAAGTCTGCTATCAAGTATCATACTTTTGCATATTCTGAGAATCAAATAATGTATGGCCAGGTAATTGCTGCAACATAAGACACAGTTTCAGCCCCATCATAAAGCTAATAGCACACGACTCTCTCTCTTCCACACACACAAAATACCAGCCAATGTATGTATTTATGAATGCTAAGATGTCTCTGCTATTCCTTTCATCTTTTTGAGTTTCCTTCCATTGCTTTTTCTCCCCTATTTCTACTGGCTTATCAAATTATTATTGCTGCCAGATGTCAGAACATTAATTTATTTGAGCCAAGATAAGTCAATGTCAGACTGACAAGAAAAAGCTGCTGATATATAGGTACACTAGCACATGCTGATACAAAGTGCACTGATCAGGTGTCTCAAGGACTATGCTCAAAGACATTGCTTTAAGATAATGGAGTTATTTTAAAGTTAATACAAATACTTAAAAACTCCACACACCTGAGAATTTAGTAATCATCTAAGAAAAGAGAAAATGAAAACCAGATTTTAAAAGGATGCCTAAAAAGATGTGATTCTCAACTACTGTTGCTGCACGTTATGTAGATATTTACATTTTCATTTGTCTCATGATTTGTAGCAATATTATACAACTGTAAGCTGAAATTCATATTTAAGCTGAACTAGCATATTACACTGCATCAATTTTAACTGCGTTCTAGATTGTTACTTGGGAGAAATATTTTCTGTTATATTACTTAATGTTGAAACCATTGATTACTTTAAACATGTGACTTTAACAATGCTAATGCCAACAGTTATTTTATCCTTAACTTGCCCGTCTCTGTTTTCTCTAACTTCAGTTAAAGGAAACTGACACTGAGTTGTTTACTAATTTGGCTCACGTTTTTTTCCATACCTCTTATTTTCATTTGAATTATTACATCAGCTATAGATGCTATAGGAAAGATTTATGAATTTAACCTCTTTCAGTTTATTCAGCTCAAACAAGGTGGAGACAAAGATACATTTCAAGGTAGCACATTGAGATATATTGACTTGATAAATACGCGAAAGTCTTAAAGCTATTCCAAACCTTTTGATAACATTTAGTTTTACAAACAAAAATTTTTTACACACATTTAAGTTACAAAAAATGGCAACAGAAAACGTGAAGTAGTGCTATAAAGTATCAGTGATTCCTTTTATTTCTCTGAAAGATTAGATAAGTTGTGAATTCTAACTATAATATTAACCTCCATTTAAAATTATTTTTTGAACAGTATCTAAGGGAGACTGTATTAATTTTTCATCTTAAAAATGTATGTTTCCATTTAAATTGTCTTAATAATTTAACGTAATATTAACTTCAATTTAACATTTTGGGTAGCAGCTATATCAAACATTCAATTTCACTTTTTTGTTTTTGAGCAAATATATTAAAAGCTTGGAAGATAAACATAAAAAGACAATAGCAAAATACTATGTAAAGGGGGTTTGGAGTGAAACAACTATCCAGTAAATTTTACAACTAATAAAAGAGCTAGGTCATGAGCTTCCAAGGCTGGGGAATGTCTAGTTTAACTTTTTAGTTTTGACATTCAGCATTCTGCCTGACCCATAGTTAGTACCCAATAAACAGTTGCAGAATGCATGTTTTCAGTGCAGTGATGGGGATTTATTTTTAAAAAGTGCAATAGAAAGTCTAGAGAGGCAACAATGTATAAACCCTATTTGTTCAAAAGTAAAGATCAAAATAGTTCTATGGTCATTTTTAAAATTTGTTTTTTGTGCTCAGAAACCCATACCTAAGCATGAACCATTTTTAGTTATATTTGATTACCTTTAGATTCACTTATAGATTAGCTTAGTAACTTGGGCCCCAAAAACCACGACAGCGAACACTTTGAAAAAGACATAAATTGTTAACTAGCTGTCATATTTTTCAGGAAATTCAATTAGCTTTTCTTCATCAAAGACATTTTTTCTGTAGGGCTAAAAGATGCAAGTTTATTTTAATGTAAAAAATATAATTGAGAAAATAGTTTTGCAATCGTCCTTAATTGCAGTAAATGTGTCCCACTAGCCATTTTTTATTCTTAAGTCCTCTATTTTTTTTTCTTTTAACATTTCATGAATCCTTGTTGAATATTAAACATGAGAAATTATTTGGCTTTTTAGAGCACTTTACTCTGATTGGCTCAAGGTCCTCTAAAGCCACTCCCTCACTGATTAATGTGACATGCTTCGGAAGTGAAATGGTGCACGTGACAAGTGCTGTTATTCAGGTTACACTGGTTCAGAAGTTGAAACTCAAAAGTTAGGTGGTCTAGCCCTGGACCACCTGGCTGTGTTGGCATCTCAGGGTCCATGTCTCAGTGCTGGAATTGCTGTACAAGATGTTCTACATGCTTGGAAAGCATTTCAGAGTAATCTGTCACCTCAAAGTGACACAGTGGAGCAGGCAACCTTTCTTCTCCTTCCTCCCCAACGGGATCAACAGAACTAAGGACCAGAATAGAGAACTCCACAAACTAAATAAGGGCACCCATACTTTAATGCAAATTTTGAGATAGTTGGGTTGTGTAAATTCCCTCATCAATTTCCTGCACCTTCTCATTTTTAAAATGACTGCACACTCGACTTGAAATCTTCCACTCCTTGCTTTCCTGTCATGTGCGACTATGGTACCATCACAGGTGCTGGCAATCCCTTGCACTTTCATCTGACTCTCTCATCTAAAACACATCTTGCAGTAAAGCTCCATTACCTTTTTAGTTTTTAGCCTGCACAGAAAATAAGCATTGCAATTTAGTCTCTGTTTTGAACTTATGCTAGTGGCCTAGAGAAGGAAAGAGATGTCCCTAGGCAATGTAATGTCTATATCCTCTCTTCCCACGTGTTGCCGTGCTGTGCCCCTGACTCAACTTTTTCATTCTTCGATACATTTCCTTAAGTTCTCCTTTAAATCATTTCATTGTGATCTCTCATCTCCTGAGCTACAGCACCCGATTAAAGCCTTCTTCCCTGGCAGTACTCACTGTCTCAGTGACTGCCTTTCTGTGCAGCAAGCAGCAGGACCTAGACCACACCCCTGGTGTTTCGGTAACATCAATCACCCAGTTTTCCTTCTTTTCTCCTCTTTCTCCAGACAATCAAATGTAGCCACTCCTCAATGTTATTCCATAGTCTGCCTTCATTGTGTTATGTTTTGCCTCCCAAGCAACCTCACCTCCTTCCATGACTTCAACCATTTCTCACCATCTGTCTTTCTGTACTTTGAATTAAGCTTTTACCTGCTCAGGAAATTTTACAAACTTTCTGTCATGTACTTAGCAGAGTCAGTACTACCTGGTTTTGACATTCCTGATCCTAATCAATTTCCCTTTGACCTATAGTCATCTCTTATGTAACTCTCTAATTTACTTATCGTTAGACATCTAGGCCACTGGTTATTTCCTCACTCTGCACCTTCTTGCTCTTGTGCCTAACTTAGTGTGTTTCCTCTTCTTAATTGCCCTTTGTACTATCTCTACATACCGAGATTTTACCCATTTTTCTAGAAACGCCTCAAATACTGATTTTTGTCATTGCTTCTCCCACCTTGGAGCAGTCCCTTATCAATGTTTTGCAGTATTTGGTCAGAATCACTTTTGATTCTTATTAAATATGCAAATTTATAGGCCTTAGCCCACACTTACAAATGTGTTAGGGCTCAGGCTCCTTGCATTTAGTAAGACCTAAATAAATATTGGTAGACTGAGGGGAAAATGAATGAATGCATTTTATTAGCTAGCACCCAATGAGCAATAGAATTTATAAGGTATCTTATGAACATATATATTGACCAAAGAAAATAACAGCTTGATTTTTCTTCAAAACAAAAGAAAAATGTAAAGTAGATTGAAACAATATTAGGATATTATTTAAAAGATGAATCATGCATTTCTAAGTATGGACACTCCCTTGGTCACCGCAGTGCTTAACAGACAATTTAATAACTGAGGTGGCCTGGGCTTTACTAACAATTTTCTCTTTGCAACTTTACTGGGTGCTTTTTGGCAATTATTTCCACATTCTTAAGTCTTTCCTTTCCTTTAATATGAATGCCATCAACTAGATAAGCCAACTATATGATTATATTATTCTATAATTAGGCTATATGGCTTAAGCCATGCTATGACTTCTGATTTTAGACTATTCCTGGTTAATCCTATAAAACCTAAGTACCCACATTTAAGTTCCTCCAGGGATTCTCACAAAAGAGTTCAAAACTCTTAGACAAATTGTCTAAGAAACAAATGTATTTAACTGTCCTTAATATCATTCATGTTACATTATTTAACAGAGGTTCTTTTGGGTATGTGTTAAATTTAGCCTATGTCTTACTGCTTACATTATTAACTAATAAATCAACACTGAGACTGATGTTTTGCCATTGTGGTATTGTGCCTGCAAATGAAGCCAGTTTCTGGGCTTTTTGATGATAAGATTTGACGTATACATTTTTATGGCTGTAGTTTTGAGCAAATAACTCTAATGAGAATAAAGCTAGTGTCTTTGAATTCTTTATTTTGTACCATTTGAATATGGAAAGGTGACTATGGATATATTCTCAAAAATTGCTGTGTTATGTATTAGGCCTACATAACCTATTTCAAAACATGTTCCCATGCAGAAATATGACAAATAGTGGGTTAAAAGTGCTGTGCTATTTCCTCATGATAGTGTCATGATTAGATATATCACTTTCTCACAGTTGAAATTTTAGTTTTACTGGTGGAAACTTAGTTACGAAAGTAAAACTAAATTGTTTTATTCCCATATTGCTATTTATTATATAATT
The DNA here is from genome assembly GCA_963573385.1 of Cacajao melanocephalus. Taxonomy (NCBI): domain Eukaryota; kingdom Metazoa; phylum Chordata; class Mammalia; order Primates; family Pitheciidae; genus Cacajao; species Cacajao melanocephalus. The sequence continues at coordinate 66,451 of CAUYLG010066214.1, read as the reverse complement.
TCCTAGATTAAATAATGCATTCAAATGATATAATGAATTACATGTTTTAAGAGCAGAATGAGCTATATTTGTTAAAGAAAATTATGCTAAATCTTCATTGGAAACATTAAAGAGTCACATCTTTTATGGTATTAATTACATATACTATTTCCTTAGGCCAAGATATCTTTTACAAATAAAGTTTCTCTATAGTATTTTACTATTATTAAAAGTAATAATAGATTACATAATACAGTTCATTAAAATCTAAACAGTCAAATTTGCTAATTGTTTTTGTCAGCTCTTTGATTTAAATTTTCTGAGTCTGAATATTCACTCTACATTTTTCTCTTCTCTTGAAGAAAATAAAAATTATTATTTTTGTTTGTTTATATTTGGGTTTATAAATTAGACCTGGAAATTCTAATACTCATTGGATGCTAGCTAGGAAAGCTTGTGTGGACAAATCTTACCCTTCAGCCTTGATATAATCAGTTTCTTAGTAAAAAGCTACCATCTTAGTGAGTTCTTTGAGAACCTACCCAATCAATTCTTTGCAGATTTCTCACAATTTAATCAGTTGGAAAAAATTGGAATGAATGAAGGCTGAATTTAATTTCAAGATAGGCACAAATTACAAGATTTCAAAATGTTCCTTTCAAAATCCTACATATATTTGGGACCTACCTCTGTGATAAGGAGCTACTTATTCTCTACTTTCTAAGGTATCAGATAACCCAAATATGTGATAAATAAGCCCTTAACATGGTAACCTGAAGGTACATGCATATTATTGATTTTTTAAAGGAACCTACAAATATTAGGATTATTTGAGATTAATTCTTATGGTACCTTAGTCACTTTGTGATAGCTAACTATATGCTGAGAGACTTATTATTTTTCTGGGCATATGATTTTATGCATCACTACTGAGGTGACCTAAAAGATATTATGCAAAAACTCTATTATCAGAGAGGACCTAGCAGTGGGGAAAAACTGGTGCAGTGTGGATGAATAAAAATGTAAACAGAATATATAGATTTCTTATTTTTTATTGGTTATGTAATATTGGTTTAAGCAATGGTGTAATTGCTTACTAATATTAATGTTAGATGTTAGGTTTTTAAACATTAGGTCAAACACTTTCTTCTAGACTTCTTGTAGAAAAATGGTTAGGCCCTCTGTTTCTCCATTTCAGATTTCGATCAGTAATGTTGCAGTTCTCCTTACCTACTGCGTTGCATTAAACCACAGAATTTTCCCAGAAGGAACAATGTAATGATCTAATCATCACGCTTGCTATTTTTATATCCTTTGCGGAACCACAGGTTAGATTCAAGGGTTGTCTGTTTGATCTTTCTTACCTTTGAGAAATAAAAATCGATTATTTGGTTTTCTGATGAAGGAAAAGATGATTTTTTTCAACTTATCCTTTGGAAATTAATCTCTGTAGACTTTGAATAAAATGGCATGTAGTGTCCTCAGGGTACAAATGATTTAGAAAGTTCATCTTTTCCCATGACAACTGTACATTAGTAAGCTGCTTTGTATATGATGGTGTCCTGTACTACAAATGGACCATTTGTCGTGATCTTCATTATTAAATGTAAAAGATTATTCTGATATGTAATAAATATTTTGTTAATTTTATGTCTAAATAAATTATACAACCAGTGGCTAAGATGACTGATTTTAGACCCTACTGTCCAGATTTAAATCCCATCTTCAGCACTTACTAGCTTTGTCTAGGAGTAAGTTAATTAATTATTCTGTACCTCATTTTCTGCATCTATAAAATGAGAATCCTAATAGTTGGAATCATATAGGTGTGTTGTAAGGATTGAGTTAGTACATACTCAGTGTTGTATGACTGGCACATAGGAAGCATTCAGTGTTAGCTATTACTATTTATAGCTTAGGGGAAAAATAAAGTCATACTTTTAGATGTCACTACTGTGTTTCTCCAAATGTTGCCTCTAAATTTATCCCTCTAAGGCAGGCATGATATATTTATAATTTTATATATAGCTAATTAGATATATTTTGACAAATTTACGAAGGAATTTATCTGCATTTTAGGTAACCTTATCTAACCACAGTACTATGATATATAATTCTAGAAAATGTGAAAATGGAGCCATTTGATATATTTTTGTAGATTATGAGTTCATAGTTAATGAAGGATAACTGAGTAGATATAACTAAATATCTATAATAACAAAAATTATAGATGATAAATTATAGATTAATGCACACATTAAATTGGAGTTATCACCTCTATTTAACCTTTTTACCTATTTCAAGAAAAAAATCAGAAACATCTACCATCTAGAAAAGATGGTTCAAATTAAATTCTATCCACGAGAGATATATTTGAAGAATAACTCCCCTGTAATGAAACTATTGATGATACTGCAGGGCCTGTCATATGTCGAACACCCGCTTTGGTGAGACAATTTAATACATAAAAAGAGCTCTTAATAGCTGCAATAGGATTCCAAAACTGGGCATAAACTTTGTCTATGAAAGTAAAAAACAGAGAGGGTTACAACTTGCTTATTTTCTTTGTGCAAGATCCTGCATGAACCCCAGTACACAAACATAATTCTAACTAAATGATTTTTTTAAATACAGTGGTTTCTATCACTCACTCCCTTTTCAGAAGACATACTAATGACAATTTCACTTCTATAAATTTGTAGAGAACATGCTCTTACCAAACTTGCCAACGCAATGCTTATGTTATTTGAAGCTCAGTTACAATGGATTTTTAAATTATTTTTCCTTCAAACTTAATGGAAGCTATTTGATAAGCTTTAGTTTATTACACAAAAAATTGGATATTATTTTATTTGGACATAGAGAATTTTTAGACTTCAATTATTTATTTTATTAGAATGCAAAATTCATTGAAATAGCCTGTGTCAGATCCTTGAGTTCAAACAAATTCTTACCTTTTTCTTTAACGTCCTATTAATTGGTTCACATAGAAGATGCAGGGAAACTGGCTCTCCAGAATGTTGGAAAGCTGGAGGCAGAGATATTCTTCAGATATTCATTCTACTTTCTCCACAGATATAAGGATGCAACATTCCTAACGCTAAGTCTGTTTTTCAGTACATGCACACAAATCCTCATTCTATTGTTAGTCTACACTTTTCCGAATGGTAATGTAAGTAAAGAGTATAAAAGGACAGTGGCATAGCAAAGGTTGAGTTTTCCAGACCTGATAAGACCCTACAGTGTCACTGGCTATCATATGTCCCTAGTGGATAGTCTAGAGCAGTGGTCGCCAACCTTTTTGGCACCAGGTACTGGATTAATGGAAGACAATTTTTCCATGGACAGGAGTTCGGGTGGGGGATGGATAGTTTTGCGATGATTCAAGCACACTACGTTTATTGTGTACTTTATTTCTGTTATTATTACACTGAAATATATAATGAATTAATTATACAACTCACCATAACTCACCATACAATCAGTGGGAGCCCTGAGCTTGTTTTCCTGCAACTAGATGTTCCCTTCTGGGGGTGATGGGAGACAGTGACGGATCATCAGGCATTGGATTCTAGTAAGCAGCACACAACTTAGATCCCTCACATGCACATTTCGCCATAGGATTCCTGCTGCTATGAGAATCTAATACTGCCACTGATCTGACAGGAAGCAGAGTTCAGGCGGTAATGCAAGCGATGGCGAGTGGCTGTAAATACAGATGAAGCTTCCCTCACTCACCAGCCACGCACCTCTGCTGTGTGGCCCAGTTCCTAACAGGATGATAGCAGTCCATGGCCCGAGGGTTGGAGACCCCTGGTCTAGAGGACAAAGCGCTGAGATGGGCTGTATGTGCTCCTACTTGGTGTGACTAATTACGCTAGAAACACAATTTAGCTTTACAGTGCGCATGTAAAGTGGTATTTATTACTGCCCCTCCATAGTTGATCTGAAACAATATTATCAGTTTTTGTCACTTTAGGTATAGGCTTGAATCCTACTTAGACATCAAGCCTTATTACCATTGCTTGTCTACTTAACAAGCATGAATTAGTTGGTGCTCTAATAAGAATTGAGCTATGATGATAAATAGGCAAGGCATTCCACGCTTGTTAAATAAAGAAATAGTGAAAATAATTGCAGAATGAAAAGAGGGAAAGTTTACAAAGGATTCATCATTACAGAGTTGTCTTGGGCTTGCCCATTATAAAGAAGTTAGTATTCGAAAATTTCAAGTTAAAACTGACTTTCACACTATTTGCTAATATTACTACTGTCAGTACTAGTGAGCACCTCTAATGGCGCCACTACTCTCAAGCTTTGTGCTTAGGAAAGTTATTTAACTTCTGTTAGGCTTAGTTTCCTGATTTGTACAATGCAAATATAATACTTCAAAGGATTGTTGCAGGGATTAAACTAAATAATATCTGTATGAGTGGAGCTTGACATATACTTTGCAGTAAATAAAAATTTGCCCTTATTATTTACATTTGAAGCAGATACTACTATCTGTATTTTACAGGAAGGGGGAATATTGAGGCTCAGATATTTTTACCCACTAGCCTATGGTCATTCATAGCTAGTATGTTGAAAGCACACATGATTCACATCCATGTGATTTCAAAGAGTATGGAAATTTTTAGCAGAGTTTCACCAAAGTAAGGTCCTGAAGCTGACCCACTAATACTACATTGCCCAAATGTACACAGTGCATTGATAATGGCATTTTTCTTCTCCCAGATGTGGCATCCTGCTTAATTATACATCTTTCCTGTTTCTGATTTTAAAAATTGCAACATTTTACCTTTCACTCTGTGTATGTGTGTGTGTGTGTGCGCCTGTGTGTGTGTGTTGCATGATACAACTTCTGTGTTACTGTTAAGATGGAGAGCAAAGACGAGGGTAGCTGACAGCAACTCAGGTTTATTGGACAAAGACCTGTGGAGGAGGAGCACCAGGGGGTGCCAGAGCACCCTTTCACCCTTACAAGCTGGGGCAGTTGTAGGTCCGGGCCGGAGAGGTCTGTGATTGCTGAGAAATGGGGTGGGAGTAGTGTGCTGGGCTGCTGATGAAGAAGGAATTTACCTGGTTTTGTTACCTGGGATTTGTCCCACAGGATGTTTCTTCATGGTCCAGACTCCAGTGGAATTTTCCACTCTGATCAGAGTTCATAAAATAAATAAAATTAAGAAAATAAAGCAAAACTCAAAATTGAAAGATGTCTGTATGGGAAAAGAACTCCATATCAGAGCTTAGAAATTCCTTGAAAACTTCAGTAACTCTTTAGGCATTCTACTACACACTACTTGTAGTGGGGTACCAAGTTGAGAAACACAGGAACAATGTGTCTGTTTCCAGAAGCAAGCACTAGCTGGATACACAAAGACCCTAGTCTCAGGTTATTTGACCTATCAAGTGAAGGGCAATTTGGTTTTAGGTATGAGTGTTGAATCTCCATTTTCTAACTGGAATAAAATTTTGATTCCAAGATGTTCTCTTCCTAAAAGCTCTGTGACTGGATTGAACATTCCAAATGTTATGGATTCAGTAGGCATCTGTTCTGTGTAGGACTTATATTTTGTATTTATTTTCCAAATTTTGGCTGTACTTATTGGCTATTTTACACTCCAGAAAAAATATCAGTTATTTGAGAATTTTTAAACTACCTTATTATCTAAAACAATATGTTCTTACTATCTAAAGATTAACTATGAAATGAATGAAGTCGTTGTTATAATGCCACCATTATTTAGCTGTCTGTGTCTTTCGTACCTTCACCCTTCTATGCTTTTTAATCAACTACTATATTTCTGTCATTAGGCTAATCATTCTGCTCATTGCTTCCCTACAGCTTTAACTGAAAGTTAAAGTTTAAATATTTAAATTGAGGCTTCATTGAGTTGTTACTTAAATCTACATCATGTAGATTGAAATTAAAGATTTCTGCAAAGTGGCACTTCCTGTTGCTTTTTGGTGACAGAATGTCCTTAATTTTGAACAGGTTAGATATTCAATGATAAAACCAAGGAAGCTTTAAAAATATGCCTCCTTGTAGGCAGAGTTTACTAAGATATTCTAGAAAAGTAAGAAGCAAATGTTTTTCTTAACAAACTTCCAGGACAATAATTCTGAAATGGGTTCAGAAGTCCATTCCAAATTCACCCTATTTTCTGCTTTATGTTACTGAGTATATTTCTTACTGTTGTTTCATCCTTATTGGAACTGAAGAAAAATAGATCCCTCCCTCCCACCTTCTTCCAATGTCTAAAGAATAAAGCTAATTTGCTTCTTAGTCCTGATTCCTCCAAGCAAATCAATTCCCATTTGATTAAACCCTCTTTGTAAATATCACCCTTAGCACCAGTGCTAAACACAAGACTCTCTCCTCAACAAAGGCTACGGAGAAAACTAAACATGTAGAAGAGATCTCATCATGAACTATTATTAGGGAATGTTTATAAGGCCTAAATTGAAAACTCTAGAGCCTTAGTCATGGCGGAACAGTATGATTCCTTAGAAATAAAAAGCTGACATTCAAAGCAATTTAATCAAAGCTCTTGCCATTCCCCCTTGGGTTTCAAACATAATATTAGGCTGTTTTAAATCATTGTGACTTCCATGGCTCAGCATCTTTGGAAAATTCAAAGCTGTGTTTAGCACCTGAAAGCCTTTGTGTTTCCCTCCTACCAAGATGGAAGTAAATTCCTCATGTTTCATATTTTAGATAGTCGTCTGATTTTATCTGGTTCTGGCTGTTTGCTGACAGTGCATGGTTCTTGAATAATACAGATAACATACAACAAACACACTTTGCTCCTCGGTACACAGGAAACGAAGATGCTCACAGTACCCGCCTCCATGAATTAGCTCAATAAATTTGAATTGCTCATTAGAGTTCCAATGCTTCATTGTTGCCTATATGTGAACAGCTTAAGTGAATAGGAATCAGATGGAGGGTGGGGGAGAACACAGAGATTTCACATAATTCCTGTTGCCAGAGAAACCATTTTCTTGCTGTCTGGGCATGCACCGAGTAGCTTAGATGAACTGGAGGCTCAGCACAGCCCTTGCTGTGACTTTAGTAAAGAAAACAAGCAGAAAGGAGAAAATGCTTACAAAGTAAAGCAGAATTGGGTATAAAGTGTTCTTTTAATTAGAATGGTTTTGTAGACTGAACTTTTAAACTTTGCCCCCTAAGGACACTGATCCATCTGACTACATGTGTGTTTCCATACTTCATGTTCATTTATATTTCTTGTTTTCTGTGTCTAGAAGACCAAGTCTTCATATGTTTATGAACATGATGCATATTTATACAAACATGTTCTCTTTTTCCCCTCTCTTTCTTTCACTTCTTTCCCCTACAACATACATCACACAACTGTACTCTGTTTAAAACATGGGAAACTATTCTCAGTGGAAAAAAGAGACTGTGGCAGTAACATGGTTTGCTTATCAAAGCCAAGAAAAAGTAACGGAAAACGAGGAAGCACAAGGAGAGGACAAACCATGAATTCTAGACTTGTTTATTAACATTTGGATCTTTTTGATGAAGGATGGTTTCGAAAAAGAAAGTTACAAAACCAGTTAAGAATACATGAAGTAAAATGTCTGTGTGCATGGTTCTCCATGCACTTTCCATACATTGTGAGTATACAAAGTATATACTGACTCAGCATAGTACCTCCTTTTGTGATACAATTGAAGGAAAGCAAGCAGTAGTAGATTTTATTTTTTAACTATTTATTTCTGTATGACAGCTATGAAAAGTGCTATTACATATTTTGAAGGTTCTTGTTTTTTAATGTACCTGCATTCAAGGTTTCATAGGGATTTTGACTTCTTGTCCTTTGAAAAGAAAGATAATAGCAAATACCTTTGATGTACAGAGGTTCTGTAAGACTAAGAGGTTTGTCAATGAATTCCTTGATATCTCTCATCTTATGTGGAAATGATCACTCTCTGTTAGTGCTGTCTCCACTTGTATGTAGTTTTGGTCAAAGTGCCATCTTACGCCGCATGTTTGTCTTTCTGCCTTCACCCCCACTGACTTTGACAAACATGCCAAGACTGTAACCAGGCACTATTTAATTTCATAGCTGCTATGCCAAGCATAGATCCTAGTACATAAGTACTCAAGAAATGCTTATTAAAATGAATGAATTATTTAATTAATCAGTACTTTACCCCAAAGGAAAAAACATTATCCACAAGGTAACATTATAAATTAGGAGTGAAGTAGGAGATTAAATTCAAGGTTCCAAATTGTCATGTCATAGTAATCACTGAACACATTTCACGTTTATAAAATAAGAAAATCACAGGCTTTCAAACATAGTCTCACATTTCAAAAAGCATATTTCTTGGAGAAAAAGTATTAAGTAATTTTGGTTTTCATTTCAATTCTTCTGATTACAGGTCTAATCGTTTTCTTTTCCTCTGTAAATTCCCATCTTAGATGGGTGCAATGCTAAAATCTCTGCCTGTGCAATTACTACAGACTGCTGATAGTTTTAAAGCACTCTCATATTAAAATTATTCATATTTTTTTGTAATTTACTGATTTTTTGCTTTCCATTTGTCTTAGAGGGAATGGAAGATTTAAACTCCCTTTGATTTTTGATGTTTTCTTCTGGTTTTCTCTCAATTCCTTAAATGTTTTTGCCTTTTTCCCATCAATTAAACATATAACAGTAGAACCTATTAAAGAGCCTCACGTAATAATGTCATTACCCGTCATTTCTGAGTGTAGACCTTGACATTTAGTATGATTGCTGGATTCTGGCTTTACCAACTAAAATACACCTACTGCCCTTTACTCTTTTGTATATTTCGATGAAACTCTACTACTCTTTAAGGTCTCAATTCAAGTTTCAATGAAGTGCAGTGAGTTTTGTCATGCTCTTCTTCCCCGGTTAGTTTAGTTGATAAAAATTGCAAAGATATTGCAGCCTTAGCTTGCACGACGAATCAACGCCTTCTTGTGTTAGATCTTTTCATTATAAATGCAATTGACAGAGGTGTCTATTATAAGCTATTTGTTATACAATCCTTATAAATAGCTCTCATCATGTATAAGACAAGTCTAAATTTGTTTGGAAATAGCTTCTGAAGACACCCTGCTGTGGCTTCCTCAGAGTGCCAGGCAGGCATTCAGTGAGGGAGTCAGAACAAATTTGATCTAGTCATCTTTCCATCAGCTTGAAATGATGTGCATCACATCCAACTTAAAAGATCTACTGTAACTAGGAACCAGGTTCATAGACAAGTGTATATAATCAAGCAATATGCAGCCAAACTCTGTATTATCTAAGATACATTTTGTTTTAATTTCTTTTTAGAAATATCCTGCTTAGCTATTTTGGTTGACATTGCCACTAGGTTTGTTCCTTTTAACCTAGACTTGACCTGCAGTCCACAGGAGGAAGGTCTTAAAACACAAACATGCAATTGCCTATTCTGTCTAAAGACGAATGAGTATAAGAAAGACAGAAAGCTTAGGACTCTTCAAGTTCTTGGTCCCATACTTCTACTCAAATATAAGTTCAAAAATACATTTCGGAGCCAAATAGAAATAGTGCTTGGATTATCCACCATTTTGGATGATACACACCACTGCTCTCCATTACTGCAGGTAATTAAGAGGCGCTTTTTTATATGAAGAAGTATTTCTTTAAATATTCACTGTCTCTTCTATAAAATTTTCACAAGAACTTTAATAAGCAAAGCTGACTGATTATAATTCCACCTCCTTTCTCTACTCAGTCTCTGGAGGAGATATGCAAGAGCAATAGTATCCTGCAAAGCTCTTAGGAAGCAGGTAAGAAGAGAAGCTGGGGACCTGATAAGGGAGACTCCATAGTCCTTCATCGTGAAAATTTTTGAACACATTTTCAATGATCATAATCAGAAAATAGGGCCATAAGGTGCAAAGGGAACACAATGGAAATAATCTGGCAAACATATAGACAGGACAAAATTATAGAGCAAAAGCAGACAATAAAGATGATCTAATTCACCCATTCCCCATTTTACACATAAACGTTATGAAATCACCTTTCCAGGTAATAATATCCGTCTCTGCAACCTCCATTCCTTGCTCATATTTCTGTTACTTTATTATTACTCTTATATATACTCTGCTAAAACTATTTACTTGTCTTTGACACCTCTTTAATCTGAGACCTAGCAGGGGGCTCATGCTGATGCTAGCACAGTCCAGACCCAAAATAGACAATGAACGTTTCCTTTGTTGAGTCTAATTAATTATATAACCTTCAATGACGTGCAAGTTTGACACACATATTTCCTGTGAACTTCATATCACTAAATGTGAGTCCTTTGTATACTGCAAAGTCCTTATAAGTGATATGGTGATCATCATGCATTAGATTACATAGAGAGAATTTGTAAAGACTTAGCTTACTTCAATTGCCAAATTAATTATACCCTCAGAGCTTACCCAGCAAACAGTCAAACATTCATTGATTCCATTTTAAGGTTGTGGCGTAAGTATTTTCTAGATGGTAACAGCATTACTTTTTGATTTAGTTGCCAGGCTTAAACTCAGATTCCTTTGGTAATCATCATCAGCTTTGCAGAACATGGATGAAACTGTGAAATTACAGGTACAGAGGGGTTACCTGTAGATTGACAAATCATATGACTATCTAAAGTTTTTGTATCTTTTGACTTTCAAGAGCTGCCTATGTTTTTGTATCAAGTGGCCTTTGCTTATTCCATCAGTAGCAATATTCTGAACTTGATGAACATTTCCCTTTCTTAAGTAGGCTCTCAACTCCTGTCTTCTTTTGATCACTATGGTTCATCAATAGGATGTTGTACCCGCTCTTGCAGTGGCCCCCTGAGAAATGTGATTGGTACTATTATGGACAGATAAAACTCCAGATTCATTCAGAGATTAAGCTTTCTTCCTCCTTGTTTTGTTGCAGTTCATTTCTCTAAGAATGAGTCAAGAGTCACATTCTTTGGTGGGAGTAATATGACATGATTTGGTATCTATTACCCATACCTTCTCCTCAAACACAGGGTCCTGTGCACACCTGTGCTGAGATCAGGGAATCCCCAGGGTACTTGCACTCAATCAGGATGACGTGGGGCTGGCAAAGGATACAAAATTAGTATTAGTCCTGATTTTGATGGTTATCTAGCTATGTGAATTTGGGCTAGGTACTAACTTATCTGAGTTTCAGTTTCCAGTTTAGTAAAATGTGTGTAATCTTGTATGCTGTAAGAATTAAATCATGTGATACATACTTAGTATGTGGTAATATGTACTTATAAACAGACATAACCATTCTGTTAGCAATGGTTATTTAGCATGAGGCAACTCTCATGAAAGATCCCTTCCCTGAATTTACCCTCCTGGATATGTTAGTAACTTAGAAAGTTCTGTTTGAAGGCTTGATGACTCCTAGGTTTGTGATCTTAAAGAAGAGTCATGAAAATACTTTGTTGACCTGGCTGGATGTAGGATTGACACAAGAGAAACATGTTTTACAGGGTCAATACAGGAAAGTTATGAGGGAACAGGGTATTTAATCTGTGATCCTACAAACAGACCAGGCAAAAAGTCAATACCAAAAGACGATGTGTAAATGGCAGGAGCCAAGCACAGAAGATAAGACAGAGCTGAGGACAGCAGCTGAAGATGAGGAATGAGGAATTAGCTAGGGCAGAAACATGTATATATTCTGTCAGATAACAAACCATCTTCAGGGCCTATTTCAGCTAAACACCTGAGAAACCCATTGAGGTCTGGGATAGTGAGTGTAATTTGTACTGTGGTTTCTAGCTGGTATGGTGCTCAGTATAGTCAGAAAATAAATGTGAACTGAAGTGATGGCCACAGACATGGGAAAAGTATGATGAATGCTCTAATGGTGAAACACAGGCCAGACAACTGACTCAGGCCAGAGATGTCTAAGAAAGCTTCCCACAAAAGACGAAACCTCAGGTAAGTATTGAGGGATATGTAGGAGCTGAGAAAAGATGGAGATGAAGGGCATTTCCATAGAGAGGTGATAATTTGCAGAGGGAAAGAGGCAGAAAAATAACAGTTGATCTAGTGGAAGCATGAGGGAGGGGTGTGTGTGTGTGTGTGTGTGTTGCAGGTGGGGACAGGGAGGCCTAGGGTATTGTTGGGGAAGTGAAGCTGCACTGGCCATGGGCTCTATCGTTACAGGCTTTGTATGTCATGGTTAAGACGTCAGATTTTATTCTGAAAGCAGTGAGGTATTTTAAGCAGGTAGTAATATAATCAGATTTATGTTTTCTATAGATCAACTTGTTGGAAGTGTGGAGAGAGGACTGAAAGAGGCAGAGTTAAGAGTCTTTTGCAGAAGTACAAGGAAGGTGTGATGAGGGCATAGCCAGTGTGCTAATGGCAGAGATGGAGAGAAGGAGACAGATTGGAGGGGTATGTGTTATAGGAAGGAGTTTGACTGATATTAAGAAAAGTAAAATATTGGAACTAAAAAGAGAAAAATGTCTTATAAAGTACATTAAAAGAATGGAGTATTAGAGTCAAAGTGTTTGGAGTTCTTGACATTTTGCTCTGGTAATTACTATGTATGAGACTTAGGGGTTACTCATTCATGAAATGGAGTTATTGATACCTATCTTAAAGAGTTGATGTAAGGGTGCGCTTACCACTTAGGAGACATTCAATACGTAGCAGTTAGTGTTATTAAAGATACACTTAACAAAATATAGAGGGCTTGTATTTACAGACACTTTATTATACTTCTTTTTCTAAACATTCTCCCATTAAGTCCCAAGAGGGCTATATGACATCTAGAATGAAATGAATTAACATGTGTAAAATACTTAGAAGAATGCCTGGGACACAATAAGCGCTGTGTGTTCACTAATATAAATAAGTAAGTAAATACCTAATCATTCACTGTGCTTTGCCAGTTTATTCTGTCATGCTGAGAAATCAGAAAAGCTTCTGAATGCTACTTGAAAGATGATAGCTTCAAAATTAGAGAGAATTTCATTGGCAACCTAAACCTATACTGAAGTGGGCTTATCAGTGAATAAATCTTAAAGTGTAGTGTATATAGGTCATAATTTCTTTTCAGTGAGCTCTTTCTGTCTTGAGTTTTAGGAATGGTTTTCAGTCTTTCCAAAGGAAGCCACAGGAGTATGAATGCATTCGAGTGAGGAAAATTTTAGTTGATAGCACAGATTGAAGATAATATTTATGACTGTTAAATAAGAACTGAATTATCAACTTTAAGCCTTCCCAGTCCCCATCAGTGGAAAATCTTCATGGAATCTTTTTAATTCTTCCAAAATCTGCTTTAATACAAGATATACCAATATATTATTTTGTCATGATATATCTTCAATGAGGCATTATGTGGGTAGATATAGATTAATCTTATAAAGGGAAACAGTCTTTCTGTTATGATTTTAAGAGAGAAAGGACTAACATTTACTTACATTTTACTTTGAATGCTTTTTCTTTCCATTTTACTGTTTTAGGAGTATCTCATACCAGACTGCACTGAGCCCCAAGGTTAAGGCTAAGGTATTTATGAGAGTAAAATCAGGGTACAGATTGTTTTTGCAAAATAGTAATGAAATCTAGGTATGCAAAATGAAATTATCTCATTAAAGCACTAATAAACAAAAAAAGATATTAGGGAACAGATGGAAATTCAAATAGGAGACTCTATAATGGGATATAAGAATGCAAATCAGCCAGAGTAGAGGTTTTGCATATTTAAATGTAGTTGCTTTTGTCATAAAAAGACATACACATAAAATACAATCTGTTAAACTATTTATATTTGAATCATAAGAATTTTTAAGTAGAGAAATAACAACGTTTATTTGGGAATCAGTGCCTATAGGTATTATTGTTACTTTTAGAATGAGTGTTAAGTGTGAAGTTTCAAGTAGTGTCTGGCGTAACTTAGCAATGTTTTAGAGTCAGAAGTTATAATTACATCAACAATCATATTTAGGCATATCCAATAAGTGTAGTCACAGATTCACCTTTCAGGCATGTTTGAAGGAAGTTTTATTAATAACACATTACCAATTAAAAGTTAAATTTTAGAAAACATCAGTGATTTGGTATATAATTTTAAAATACTATCTGCCATCATTCTCTGTTTTTTTCCCTTCCCTTAGTTCAATGGGTGGTTCCATTATTCTTTGCTAATTTATTTATTGTTTAATATTGATATCTTATTCACCAACAGTCCTCAAAGCATTTAGGTTTGTATTCCCTGAATTATCTTGGCAGGGTGTGACTCTTGAGGTAAACCCAGCTGCATTCAGTTACAGGTGGGGGTTTTAGTGGTTGTTAGTTTCTTTGGTAGTTTCACAATATAGATTCCAGAGCTAGAAGTGAGAATTCAGTATAAAAAAGGCTGAAATGTACTTCTGGAGGGCCAAGTCATTCCCATTGCTCTCCAGGGTGCCTCCATTCCAAAGTCTGTTGACTCACGGTCCTGTTGACCTGAGTCTGCTGTATTGGCAGTGTTCTTTTTCCCCTTATTGCTATTTTCCCGTTTATAATGCCCTACCCTAGACCTTCAAGGGAGAAAAACGGAAACAAAAAACAGCCCTATGCATTGTTTCAGGGCCTGCTGAAGTTTCACTACCTTTGCCAAGCTATCCTCCATTCTCCACACTTCCCTCTTAGACAGATCTCCAGTTTGAATATAGGAGTCGATAATTTAAATGTGATTGGCTTATACTGTTGGCTAATTGTTTTGTGTTCATTAATCTTGCTTCCCAAAGTTCATATAAATTATGTAAGGACAGGATTTATTCATTCAGTATAGATACAAATATATTTATGTTTTGTGTGTATCTATAAAAATTTAAATTTCCTAATATGACTTGAAAGTACTAAGTTTCTCATATAGTTCACTGTATTAGTCCATTTTCATACTGCTGATTGATAAAGACATACCCAAAACTGGGAACAAAAAGAGGTTCAATTGGACTTACAGTTCCACATGGCTGGGGAGGGCTCAGAATCATGGTGATAGGCAAAAGGCATTTCTTACATGGTGACGGCAAGAGAAAAGAGGAAGAAGCAAAAGCAGAAACCCCTGATAAATGCATCACGTCTCGTGAGACTTACTATCATGAGAATAGCACAGGAAAGACTGGCCCCCATGATTCAATTACCTCCCCCTGGGTCCCTCCCACAACACAAGGGAATTCTAGGAGAGACAATTCAAGTTGAGATTTGGGTGAGGACACAGCCAAATCACATCATTTACAAAATGACTGCTAACCAGAATATTAATTTTTTGTAAATGGGCATGAAGCTTGAGATACAGTTTAGTCCATTTAATACAAAAACTAAAACTAGCAACTTTAAGTTTTCAACATCACATAGCTACTCAGTGGTAAGTCTCCACTAGAACTCAGCTAGTTGTGCTTGCTGCCCATTTGAGAAAATTGATGGACATTCTTGCTATGATTGGCAATGTATTTGTCAAAGACAAGGAAAGTAGGAGACTGTCATTTGTTAAAAACTTAAGACATCCTTATAAAAAATTTGCTTTAGAAAAGTTGGTTTTGTCGCTCTTTGCTGGAAATGTTTAGTCAACATAGGCAAAATATAAAATTATCTGATTCTAGTTTCTTTCACAATTCTCTGAGAAAATACTGGCCTACATGATCCAAAACTATGTACCCAAACACCAGGTTTGCAAACAAAATGAGAATCAGCTTCTTCCCAGTCCGCTGGAATCAGCTTCTTCTCAGTCCACTGGAGGGAAGTTTGTCAACATCATGTGAGCAGTCCTTACATACAATTAATAAGGAAAAAATCAGCGGTTTTCTGGCTTTAGATTTACCCAGGTATTAGAAGCATGGTGCACTGGTGTATTAGTCCATTTTCACACTGCTATAAAGAAATACCTGAGACTGGGTAATTTATAAAGGAAAGAGGTTTAATTGACTCACAGTGTCACATGGCTGGAGAGGCCTCAGGAAACTTAAAATCATGGCACAAGGCAAAGAGCAAGCAAGGACCTTCTTCATGTGGCAGCAGGAGAGAGAGGAGAAACAGTGGAGGGGGAAGAGTCCCTTATAAAACCATCAGACCTTGTGAGAACTCACTCACTATCATGAGAACAGCATGCGGGGAACTACCCTCATGATCCAATCATCTCCCACCAGGTCCCTCCATTGACATGTGGGGATTTCAATTCAAGACGAGATTTGGATGGGAACACAGAGCCAAACCATATCAACTGGTAAACCAGTTCTTCCCCACAAAAGGAAAGAAGACTCCAATTTACAGTGTCCGCCAATTTCTGTGGTGTAAATGTACCCTCGTCTCACCCTCCACCTTC
Organism: Cacajao melanocephalus; assembly: GCA_963573385.1. Taxonomy (NCBI): domain Eukaryota; kingdom Metazoa; phylum Chordata; class Mammalia; order Primates; family Pitheciidae; genus Cacajao; species Cacajao melanocephalus. The sequence continues at coordinate 50,120 of CAUYLG010066214.1, read as the reverse complement.
AAGTAGGCCCCGGTGTCTGTTGGTCCCTTCTTTCTGTCCATATGGACTCAATGTTTAGCTCCCACTTAAAAGTGGGAACCTGCAGTATTTGGTTTTCTGTTCCTGCACTAGTTCATTTTGGAATAATGGCCTCCTAAAAGGTTGCACTTAGCCAAGATTGTGCCACTGCACTCCAGCCTGGGTGACAGAGCAAAACTCCATCTCAAAAGAATAAGGAAAAGGGAAAGAAACAACATGTCATGTCATGTGTTGCAGCCAAGACATGATGTTGTTTCTTATGGCTGCACAGTATTCCATGGTATATATATATATATACCAAATTTCCCTTATCCAGTCTACTGTTAATGGGCATTTAGGTTGGCTCAATTTTCAGTTTCCTTGCTGTTGTGAATAGTGCTATGGTGAGCATATGCATGCATGCATCTTTGTTCCTTTGGGTATTTGCCCAATAATGGGATTGCTGGTCGAAAGGCAGTTCCGTTTTAAGTTCTTTGCAAAGTCATCAAACTGCTTTCTACAATGCCTGAACTACTTCACCTTTGTACCAGCAGTGTGTAAGTGTTCCCCTTTCTCTACAACTTCACCAGCATCTGTTATTCTTCTGTTTAATCATGGTCAGTCTGACTGGTGTGAGGTGGTATCTTACTGAGGTTTTGATTTGTATTTCTCTAATGATATGATGTTGAGCATTTTTCATATGCTTGTTGCCCACATGTGTATCTGCTTCTGAAAAGCGTATGTTCCCGTTCTTTACTCACTTTTTAATGGGATTGCTGAATATTAGACCTTTGTCGTATATATACTTTGCAAATATTTTCTCCCATTCTGTAGGTTCTCTGTTTATTCTGTTGATTTATTTGATATGCAGAAGCTCTTTGGTTTAATTAGGTCCCATTTGTCAATTTTTGTTTCTGTTGTAATCGCTTTTGGCATCTTTGTTGTAAAGTCTTTGCCAGGGCCTATGTCCACGATGGTATTTCCTAGGTTATATTCCAGGGTTTTTGTAGTTTCAGATTTTACATTAGTCTTTAATCTATCTTGAGTTGATTTTTACATATGGTATTAATTCATGAACTAATTTTCCTTCTCTTGTTCTAAGCTGTTCATTGAAGAAATATACAGATGTATATGTGTATTTTGAAAACGACATATTCCATTTTATGTGAGAAAAAGACCAAATAAACCAATAAACTCATGGCTTGGTATATAAAGTTTCAGGTAACAAAATACAAGTGATAAATTACTTTAAAAAATGGCATCAGAAATGCAAAGTTTATGCATTTGTTTTACCACACTCCTCATATTTGAAACACTTGGCTTGTGATTAATATCTGTACGGAAATGCTTTTTGGAGTACTGGTCCATGGACAACCACTGTTGTATCTAGAACAGTCATATTATCTTCACAGTCAGAGTTATGAAGATGAAAAACTATCTGTACCCATTCAACGCAAAATGATTTAGCCTCTTTAGATAGCAGATGAGAAATTCTGAAACTTCACATGTTCAATCTCAAAATGTTTGCAGCAAAACCTGCACCATTAATATTCATTTCTTTCTTTAACCCTCTTACTTGCGTTACAGTCTGCTTCTACAACTAGACACAAGATGGAATTGTAATCCAGCCAGGAGGTTATGCACTTTAAATGGTAACATATTCAAAATAGACACTGTCTTCTTACAGATGAATTTAAGAAATATAAACTTTTGCAAGAATAAATTGTACACTATACATATTCATTGAAAGCTACTATTTTCCTAGTCAGTAACTAAATATTTTCTTTGGCTCTGGGATTTTTAAACAACTTTTTTTTTCTGTACTGACTTCTGTGATGTTACTTTCTTCTGGATGTTTTTCTAACTTTGGCCATGCCTTTTCAGTCTTCTTTCTCACCCTTGCTTAGTTAACTCCCAAGTTTTGAGAATCCTCCAACATTGTTCCTCATACATTACTCATCAAGAGTTATAAACTCTTCTTGGATGATTCTTTTAACCCACGACTCCAACAGTCACTTGTAAACTGGTGACTCCAAATCTGCCTCTAGCAGATTTAACCAACCGCATGACTTATGACTTATTTAACCAACTGCATAGCAGACAATTCCACCCAATTGCTCACAAACACATTGTATTCAAAATTGAATTTATCATTTCTTCAGCTCTTTCTTGAGAAGTTTTATGATATACCTCGTCATCCAATAACTGCTTCTATAATAGTTGCTTCCTTTCCACCTCCAAATCTAATCACCCCACATCAAAGGGGTGGGGAAGAGCAATCCTATCTTGTCTGGAAAGAAGAAAGAAATGGAATATTTATGAACAGCCTTAATGACCATAGCAGACAATATTTTTATTTTTATTTATTGAGGGGCTAATCTCTATCATTGTTCTAATTATTTCCCAGTATTAAATCACTGAATGTTTATAACCAGTGAAAAAGGTGATAGTATTATCCTCATTTCAGAGTTAAGTAATGTGAGACATTATTTAGTGACTATAAACAAGATAAAAAGAATGTTTAATTAAGTAAATCAAGAAGTATTAGGAATCCTTACTCTTGCTTGTAAAGTTTTATACATTATAGCTCTTAAAAGTTATTATTTAAGTCACAAGAGAAGCATAAATTATTTTTAATGGAAAATTAATCTGGCATACCTACCTTGTTCTCCTGCATACCTTTTTCTACAATTCACATAAGTGATTTATGGAAAATGATTTCAAGTAGTAATCAAACTGGTAAATGAATAATGTATTTCCCTTTAGGCCAACCATATGTACTGTGAGTGTTTTGGAAATACCAGATGACAGTTCTGATATTCAGTAGAGAACTCTAGACATAATTGCATTGAACTGTACCATTTGTGTTCAGATCACTCTCCACCATTTATTCTTTTCTCAAGGGGAATTCCCTTCTTCTATTAACTTTGTCTAGAATTATGAACATTCATCAGCAGGAGAATCCTGGCACATCTAAAATAGATATGATGCATCATGTTCTCCTGAAGACGTTTGTTGCTCATTGAAACCTTAGAGAGATCCCAAAATGCTAGTTCCCAGTGGGGATTGGAAATGATAAAATTTAGTGTGGTTTAAGGAAAAGTGTAAACACGATTATAAGAAAGCCTTTTAACTGGAAGTGTTTGGGAGAATAAAGAAAGTATAGCTGTTTTTAAATTGACATTTTATTAACCCATATGAGGCCAAGGCCAATTTCCTAAAAGGTGAAGTTTATGAAGGAAAGAAGGAAAAAAGGAAGAAAAAAAGGAAAAAAGAAAGGGAAGAAGGCAGGGTGAGCCTGTTTTGATTCCTATTAGCTTACCTGGATTAGAGAAATTCTTAGCACAAATACCACCTTTTCTGTGAACTTAGACAATGTCCTAAACCTTATGTAAGATTACAAACATGGATTATGTATCTCTTGGCTTCTGAAGAGCAAAGGAAAGAGAATTATTATCAAAATATATTAAAAAACTGTGGTCCTACATGCACTCTACCTTATATTTTATTAAAAATATCTGCATTTCCATTCCACATTTTGAACAAAACAGTATTTTATTAACAAAATCTCTTGAAGTTTCCCCAAAAGGACAATCCCATGCCAAATGCACCCAGTGTAATAATTCACCTCTTAAAATCTTGTGTACAATCAAAATCATAGAGTCTGATACAACCAACCAAATGTTTATATAGCGAACATACTAATGAATGCCGCAGATATGGATATCATTAGGTCGAAATAGATTTAAACTCCGGTTTTATATTCTAATTTATAATTAATGTTCAGTCTTTCTTACTATAAAATTTTTATAATGGAAAAACTGAAGAAATGAAAACAGCTTTTTATCAGTCTCCACATTTCAACGTTGTAGACACAAAATATATTGTATAATTTATGGAAGATTATTTTTTAATTTAGATATTTATATTAAAATTTGACATTTTATTATATACTGTAATATGTTTAAATTATATGTAAATATAACATTTACTATACCAAATTTATTTAAATTTAATATATCTTATATTACCTTTAAGTATTTTTTTCCATTTGCTTAAGTAAAATTTATACCCATTTGACAGAGTTGATTTAAGAGAAGTTGAACCTACACAAAGGTTTCAAAGAACTATTGAAAAGTGTCAAGATGAGACATGATAAACCTCAATTTGGTGATCTTACTTTAGGGTAAATTCAACTCAATTCATAATCATGTTTTTTTGTTCATTCCATCACAAGCAATACATATCCTAATAGTCAGACATCTTTAATCTTTGATCAAGCAGAAAATTTCCAATATATATTAGTAGGTATACTGATTTGTTTATAGTGGTTGAGAAGAATTGACTACAAGAAACAAAGTTTTAAATTATGTTTCAGGTTCAAACAATGTCAGATGGACTTTTACTAAAACCTTCAAAGATGGGAGTTAGCAGGTTGATCCTCTTTCTCAAACACCAGAAATTTTCCTAAGGAAGGTCTTTATGAAGCTGAAGAATGAAGGAATTAGTTATAGGAAGGAAGAGGATAAACAAGAAGCTTCCAAATTCATTTTAATTTGAGTCTTACCTGAATTGATTAATAAGCACAGTATGTGAACTATTTCCTATACTGACCATGCTTATCACAAACATCCAAGTCATGTTTCATAACAATTCCAATGGGTAAACACAAATTGGAGAGTAAAACAGTGCATCAACAGGAGAATCTTTATCTCTTGCCATTAAGTGGCAAATGTGATAGAAACAGAGCATAGTCAAATGTAATCTGACATGAAACTGTTCTGTCAGCCTCATTACGGGGCAAAGTAAATCTGTTCTTTGCTTAGCTCACTGTGTCATACAAATTCCTGATTGCTTGGCTTTTTCTGAGTATGAGAAAACAATTTATAGCACATTAGATAAATAAAACAATTTTAGGTCCAAGTGATTTGCTTAATAATTTCTATTTAACTAAAATTAATTTCTTGTTTAGAGAGAAATTCATGGTTTTTAGTTTATAGTTTCTCTTCTCAAACAGGAGACTTACATTATTTTGTTTCCATGTGTCCCAATTTTCCGAATTTTATTTTGATATAAAAGTTACGCGGATATCAAAGTTTTGAAAGTTTCTTGGTACTCTTATTTTTTATGGACTCCCTAGGGAGGATCTTGACTTTCAAACTAAAGAGAAGAAATTTCACAAATACATGCCAAAGTGTTATACATTATTATAAAAACAAGCCACAAGATACTGACTTATGTTATATGAGGAACCTTGTTACACAGTTGCCAAAAAAGTGGGAAAACACAAAATAAGACTTGAAATACAGGGATGAACCCAATATACAGGTTGAGTATCCCTTATCCTAAATGCTTGGGACTATAACTATTTTAGATCTTGGATTTTTTTTTTAAATTTTGGGGTATGTGCATATACATAATGAGATGTCTTAAGGATGGGACCCACATATGAACATGGTATTTATTTGTCTTATATCTACCTGATATACATAGCCTGACGGTAATTCTATACAATATTTTAAATAGCTTTGTGCATGAAACAAAGTCTGTAGCCAGATGTGGTGGTTCACACTAGTAATTCCAGCACTTTGGGAGGCCAAGGCAGGAGGATGGCTTGAGCCCAGGAGTTCGAGACCTGTTTGGGTAATATAGTGAGACCTTATCTCTACACAAAATTTGAATTAGCTGAGCATAGTGGCATGTAGTCCCAGCTACTCAGGAAGCTGAGGTGGGAGGATTGCTTGAGCTTAGAAGGCAGAGGTTGCAGTGAGCCAAGATTCATGCCACTACATTCCAGCCTGGGTGACAGAGTGAGACCCTGACTCAAAACAACAATAACAACAACAACGTTGGTGTACAGTGAACCATCAGAAAACAGGTAGGTGTCCCTGTCAGCCACCCACATGGACAATCTGTGGTTATCACCATCATCCCTGACTCTAAATAGTGTGTAAAGGTAAGGGTATATAGTACCTAAAGGTAAAGTTATATACTGTCAGTGATATGGTTTGGCTGTGTCCTCACCCAAATTTCATCTTGAATTTTAGTTCCCATAATCATGGAAGGGACCCAGTGGGAGGTAAGTGAATCATGGGGGTGGTTACCCTTATGCCGTTCTCGTGTTAGTGAGTTCTCACAAGATCTGATGGTTTTATAAGGGTCTTTCCTCCCTGCTTTGCCTGACACTTCTCTCTCACGCTGTCATGTAAAAAAGGGTGTGTTTGCTTCTTCTTATGCCATGATTACAAATTTCTTGAAGCCTCCCATGCCATGCTGAACTGTGAGTCAACTAAACCTCTTTCCTTTGTAAATTACCCATTTCAGAGCCTATCTTTATTAGCAGTTATGTAGACTAATACAATCAGGATATTAAATACTTAATCAGGATAAATACTTAAATAAGTATTTATCAGGATAGTATATAAGCAATTATTTTCTAACATCCACACATAAGAACCTAACAGTGAAAAATATGGCATGCCATTAATACAGTGAAAAGATAGTGTGTTCAGAGTAACTAAGCAGCACAGTAGCATCACCAGCTGAATGGGGCTGGATCTTTCTTCCTTAGGGGACGCTGAATAAACTGCGTGTTGTGGACCTTTGTTGTAACCTGTCCATTGAGGGCAGATGTCAGATATTCCACTTGTGGCATAATGTTGTTGCTCAGAAAGTTTTTGGTTTTGGACTCTTTCGGATTTTGAATTTTCAGATTAGGAATGCTCAACCTGTATAAAATCAAAGGAAAATTTTATTTGATGAGCACGCTTTTCACAAACTCATTTGATTTCACTGATATAGATTATTGGAAATCTGGAAATAATTTCCTGTAACTGTAGTGGAAAGCATTTGCATTTATGGTATTTTTTTTAAAAGGAATACTCAGATTGTCTGAAGGTAAACTTAAGGCACTTTGGTAATCATGGAAATTATTTCTACATTAATCTAGAGGCAGGCTAGGAGTGAATTCTCAGTAGTCCTCCTGACATCCTAAAGAAATGAACTTGTCCACATGTAGAAGAAGAGATCCTTTAACAATCCTATAAGGAGAAGTGAATAGGTATGACTTTTTTTCTATAGCTGGAAGTAAATAATTTTAGTATATCTCACAGTTTGAAAAAGTGTACTCATCATTTAAGGATGAGAAGATAGGAGAAAGGCAATGTAGACATGATAAAAAGGAGAGAACAGTATCTTAAAGACCTAAAAAAAAAAAAATCACAAAGCTCTCAAAAGTATTCATTATAGGAAATAGCAGAACATTTTAGAAAATATCCATTGTATTTTCACAGTGAGGTTAAAAAAGACATTTGCTCTGTGAGATGAGGATGGAGGTTTATTTGTATTCATGGCAATGTTTTTTCTATTTCTATTATGTGCCAGACACTATGCTAAGTATAATAGGTGCATGATCTCATTTAATGTTTATAACAACCCTCAAATAAATGCTAGTAGCATATCCATTGTAAAGATAAGAAAGCCAAAGCTTTCAGAAATGTAATAATTTGGTCAAGAGGAAAAATAATGTAAGTGACATAGCTAGAATTTAAATCCTCGCACTCAGTCTCAAAAGTTTAAAGTATTTAAAACTTATAATACTTTCTATCAAAGTGAGAAAGGAGACTGAGAGGCAGTCTGAAGTGAAAATAGACCAAGTCGCAATAAACCAGACCACCATACAAATAAACAACAGGCTTAAATTTCCATGAATAGAATAACAGATAGACAACACTGCAGAGAATCAACTTAGTGATATAGATGACAAACATCCAAAGCTGTCCCTGAATGAAAAGAAAAAAATGTTAAAAGAGATTAAACACTAAATATCAAAAATGATTAAAAGGAAAAAGATAGTAGAAATGAAATAATAGTTTTACCTTTTGATATCAGCGTTTAAAAATACATGATCCACATAGCACATGTTGTAGTTGTGCAAACTATTTAAGAGCATCGAATGATGAAGGCAAAATAAGGGTTAGTTTGATTGTAGTGTGGTAAAATAAAGGCTGGATTGGTGTCTCCATAGCCGAATTGCTCTCCCATGTATCACATCTAAAATTGATCTGCTTTATTTGATCACCATTTCTAGTTCAATCACTAGATGAAAATAAAAATCAAAGAAGAATGAAGTAGTGGGAGCATCAAACCACTCAACACATCATGAATAGATGGTTGTTTGCCTGTTAACGTGGACATGAAAAGTAACTCTTAAATTCTGTTTAATCAGTCTATTTAACCAAAAAGTGACGATATTTTCCCATCATTTTGCATAGTAATGACAAGTGCTTGGAATAAAAGAAACCATTTACTTTTGCTAAAATATATAGAATAATCAGAAAGCCTTAGGAAAACTGATGCAAGATTTGTATCACGTGTATAAACTAACATGTTTGTCCTTCATCTGTGGATGAAGGGAAAAAGCAATTGTGACACATACCATCTGATTAATTCAAGTATATAACACTACATACATGAAGCAATAGTAATTTAAGATTAATGTACTCCTTATTTATAGTACAGACAAGGATATTAAATTTTGCCACAGTTAGAGGGTTAGGCTACATTTAATCATTTCCAGAGTAGGTAAAATGAAAAACATCAATTCAGAGTTGAGCGTAAATTTGTTTTAGGAAGTTGTCTTGCTTAGAAAATTAACTTGTAAAAATTGAGTGATTATGTCATATCAAAAAAGAAACAAGCTAGGTGCAGTGGTTCATGCCTGTAATCCCAACACTTTGAGAAGCTGAGGCAGTTGGATCTCTCGAGGCCAGGAATTCAAGACCAGCCTGGGCAAGATGGCAAGACCCTGTTTCTACAAAAAAAAAAAAAACAAAAAGATAAGCCAAGCATGGTGGTCCCTGAATGTTGTCCCAGCTACTTAGGAGGCTGAAGTGGGAGAATCATTTGAGCCCAGGAGTTCAGGGCTGCAGTGAGCTATGATAATGCCACTGCACTTCAGCCTGGGCAATGGAGTGAGACTGTGTCATGCTAAAAAAAAAAAAAGAAATGAAATATCATGTGGTATACAGTGAGAAGACAGAAAAGTCTTTTAAAAACTTTAAAAGGATAAGAGGATACCAGAAATCTTGTTCCTGGAAGCCTCCTGATGGGGCAGCAGACATAAGCCCACTGGGCTTCAAATGCTCTTCTTAGCTTTAAAAAATTGTTTGTCAAAACCATTCCTGTAATAAAAGATGGTATATTATTAGCATGGTGGGATTTTTTTTCCCACCCTAAATCCTCCTTTTCTTAGATGACTGTGTGAGGTTTTTGTTTGTTGTTTGTCTTTTTAAAATACCAAGTTAGTATTTCGCTAACAAGTTACAAATTAAACTCTGCTTAGATTCAGTGACTCTTCCATAAAAGGATGACTAGTGGTAAAATGTCTAGAAACCCTGAAATATGAGTACATTGAAAGAACTGAGAATCTTTAGCCTGGAGGAAAGACTTAGGGGTAGATGAAGGCTACTACTGGATATTTGAAATGCTTCTCTGTGAAAGGAGGAATACACTTGCTCTGTTTGACATCAGATACAGAACAAGGAGGAAGATTTCAGTTTAAAATAAGTGCATGTTGAAAGCATTGTATAATTGTTTATGTGACCGTCAGTGATTGTTCAGTTGTAGAAAAGACATGGAGAAGGTAGGCTAAGATTATTTGTGTTATGTGTTCAAGATGTATTTATGAACAATTCAGAATACTTTTTAAAGAAACCAGTATTCCTCCTACTGATTACCACAAGTAACAATAAATACCTACAGTTATTGAGCACTTTCTGTGTTCCAGGCACTGTATTAAATGTTGCATAAAGTCCTGACTTAGGGCGGGCGCGGTGGCTCACGCCTGTAATCCAAGCACTTTGGGAGACTGAGGCAGATGGATCACAAGGTCAGGAGTTCAAGACCAGCCTGGCCAAGATGATGAAACCCCATCTCTACTAAAACAAAACAATTAGCCGAGTGTGGCGGTATGTGCCTGTAATCCCAGCTACTCAGGGGGCTGAGGAAGAGAATTGCTAGAACCTGGGAGGCAGAGGTTGCAGTGAGCCAAGATTGCACCACTGCACTCCAGCCTGGGCGACAGAGAGACCAGCTCAAAAAAAAAAAAAAGTTCTGATTTAATTGCAGTAACAGGTAGATATTACCACCTTTTAACATATGGAGAAAGTGGTGTTGGCCTTTACAAGCTATGTCTCAAAGTTACACAGTTAGTAAATGACAAACCTGAGATTGAAAACCAGGTGTGGCAGCTGTCTCAATGTTTACACTGTAGTATATTGCTTCTATTATTATGGAAGGAGTGTTTTTCAATTAAAATGTACTGTTAGGAGATGAAACTCTTTAAATTGTAGGTACTCCTAGTGGAGCTTGGGGACTAGGAGAATTCAGAATCTCTGTGTGTATGAGTGTGTATATATGTACTGCTAACTCAGTTTCTCTGATCCATCATTTGAGAAAGGTTTTAGACTGTGTTACTTAATGAGAGAGAAAGAAAATCCTTAATTCTAGGACTACTTTAATGAGAGACGGAAGAACTCACAAGAGAGATGCTACTGTATGATTCCACCTGGTTTAAAAGATTAAAACTTTAGCATTATGTACCTTTCCATGATTGTACATATCTGAAGGTGTTTAATTTGGCTTAAAGGAACTTCATAACTTTGCTAACAAAAAGTAAGAATGATTTTAGGGGGGACTGGGATATATGGGGACAGGAAGAAAAATAGTCTTATCCTAGGTACTTTGGATTTTTTATTTTAGTTATTCCTCCTGACAACCCTGCGAAATGGTTATTCGGGCATGGGAAACTGAGGCTCCTAGTTTCCCATGCTGAGGAAATTATCAGTAGTTACAGTTTCTGCATTGTAGAACAAGGATCTGACCTTACATCTGTCTTGTTCCAAAGCTCTTTTCACTGTACCCAATCCTTTTCTTTCAATAAACATTTGTGCTGGGAACTATGGCAGCTTTGATCCTGACCAGCAAAATCATGGCAGCAGACACTTTTCTAAGGATATCCAAAGTGAAAGAAATACAAAGCAGACAGTTTTACTGTGGAGCCAGCAGTGGGTGGGGGCAGCATCCAACTCTTTTAAAAGATAGAAGGAAATGTGGTGATCCAGGGAAACCATTTGAACTACTAATAAAAGCTGGAAAAAGAATCACCTTAAGGATGGGTGAGATCAGCTCATCTGGGGATTGCATGAGCATTTGTTGTGGCCTCCTGGATGGTTATTTGAGGAAACAATCCAAAGGCAGAAGGCATCGATCTCATCTACCCAAAAGAGAGTTATACTTTGCCATGATTCCTTCCCAAGCCTCTGAACATTTGTATTTGGCAAGAAGCAAATAGTGGGGAGTTGGAAATATCTGTAGACAGGAAGAAAAATTTCTCCTTTGTGATGCCAATAGTAAATACAAAAGTTTTAATTGATTTTTCCTTGCTCTGGAACTTTTTGATTCTGCTTGACCCATAATGCACAGACATGTTAACAGATTGCACGTCATAAGCATATGTTATACAAGCCTACTATAAGTTCCACTATATATTTTGGTCCAAGGGGACTAGAGAAAAAAATAGAAGTTACGCTACAACTGCCACTAATGCTAATAGTAAATGCTAATTAAGCACCTAATTTGTCCCTAGCACTGTATTATGTGCTTTACACAAAGCACTGTGTAATAGGTATTATTCTCCATCCTTTTTGGACAAGGAAACTGAGATTGATGGAGCTTAAAGACTTTGCCCAACTTTCACAACCAGCAAGTGGCAAAGGTGGGATAAACACCCAGCTTTCTAGGTCTTTAGAGGTGCACTTGTCTACCATCGCATGCTGCCTCCCTGGTGCGCTTTGATTTTTATCCTTTCAGATGTTCACTGTACATCTTGTTCACTAGATATTGATCTCTGATGAGGCCTCTGCGCATCAGTATTGGATAGGATCCAGATGTTTCCAATATAAGACTACTAAGTAAAAATTGCAAAGGTCCTTTTTCTTTAACTCAGTGAAAGAAACCATTGATAGGAGGCTTTTAAATTGTAAGCAAAGGCTTCATTAATCTTATCCACTCCAGTATGCACTAGTTAGCATAATCATTGAGTAGTGGTTAATTATTTAGACAATACAGCCACACACTTCATACATGTGCTATTCAGTGATTAGAGCATGCGTTATTTTGTTCTGGATTTATTTGATCACAAAGGATAAACTGAAGAGACACAATGTGATACTTAAATACATAATGATTTTCAGAGCTTTCGGAAACTAGCTTTGTAGTATGAGGAACATTATATGTAAATATGAAAAATTGATGACCCGGTTATTGTCTAATCAGAACCCTGACTTCTCCCTTTGCAGCTCTTAGCAGTTAATCAAATCCTAAAGACTTAAAATGAAATGAGAGCAGGTTTATTGAATGAACAGAATGTTTCTTTCCGGACCACTAACCCATGCTTTACTGGTGTCCAATTTAATCGACACTGTATTGCTGTGAAGTGTCTCACTGGCAGCCTGAGGATGCTCCCTAAGGCATCACACACCACCATCTAGAGTGATGCTGTGGACACCAGGGCTCAAAAGCTGCCTGCTTTCTGCAGTATAAATACTATTCAGTCCCTTCTTTTGTGACCTGCTGTCTATAGGTACACACTTGTATAGTTTCATTAGTATGTGTATTTACAAACATGATTAAATATTAATTTTTCTTCAAAGATCATTTTAAGCGTGATATCCATCTGTGTAAAAATCTGCTTACTTACTGCTTTTAATAGAAATCTTTAGCTTTCAGCTCTTCAGATGCTTCATCAGCTACCACTGATTTTTTTGTAAGACTTAATTTTTTTTAGAGCAGTTTTAGGTTTACAGTAAAATTGAGAGGAAGGTACAGATACTTTCCCCTGTCCCTACGATTGCATCACCTTTCCCATTATCAACATACCCACTGGAGTGATAATTGGTTACAATCAATAAGCCTTTACTGATACATCATTATCACTCAAATTCCATAGTTAACATTAGGGTTCACTCTTGGTATTGTACATTCTATGAGATTGTACAAATGTGTAATGACACGTACCTACCATTATAGTATCACACAGGGTAATTTCACTTCCCTAAAAATTCTCTGTGGTTTGTCTATTGATCTCCCCTTCCCTACTAACCCCCGACAACCGCTGATTTTTTTTACTGTCTCTGTAGTTTTGCCTACCACCGATTTTTAATTTTTCTACTCAGTTTCTCTAGTTTTCCACTTAGAGTCTGCTCCTTTGGTCATGCTAAACTTCTTCCAGTTCCTATAATATGACTTCTGTACATTCCTTTTTATGTGATCTCCTAAACCAATCTGTTCTCCACCAGTCATTAGATTTCATTCTCTGGAAAAATCAGGATGAAGGCGCTCACCTACTTCAGGGAGCCTGTTTTAATCCATCTAAGCACCCTGTTATTTTCCAGTTTCTCAGTAATTGGTGTACTCAACCTAATTCATTCATTATCTTACAAATATTCATGAAATGTCCACTGCATGCCAAGCGCTGCAGTAAACTCTGGAAATAACACAGAAATCAAGCCACACATAGTCCTTGCATTCACAGAGCTCACACTTAGTGGGGAATGTTAAGAAGTCAAGAGATAATGATAACAGAGTGAAATAAATAGCAACTAGAGGGGCCGTATGAAAGCACATAAGAGTGGTTCCTAACCCAGACACAGGGTTTCTTGGATAAGATGAAATCTATACAACTCCTCAAAACGGATTAAAGGTTATTCAGGTTAAAAAATATTCTAGGCAGAGGGAACAGCCTATAAGAAGTCACAGAGATAAGGATTTAAGAATCATTTAAAAGAAATGGAAGGGAACAAGCAGCTTCTCTGCTCCTTCAGGAATCTCCACCTGGTTCAGTCTGCCCGCCTCCACTCCTGCCTCCACCATGTCCATCAGGGTGACCCAGAAGTCCTACACGGTGTCCACTTCTGGCCCCTGGGTCTTCAGCAGCCACTCCTATACGAGTGTGCCCAGTGCCTGCATCAGCTCCTTGAGCTTCTCCCGATTGGGCAGCAGCAACTTCCAGGGTGACGTGAGCATAGGCTATGGTGGGGCCAGAGGCATGGGCATGTGCGTGGGAGGCATCACCGTCACCAGAGCCTACTGAGCCCCCTTAACCTGAAAGTGGACCCCAACATCCAGTCCGTGCATACCCAGGAGAAGGAACAGATCAAGACCCTTGACAAGTTTGCCTTCTTCATCGACAAGGTGCAGGTCCTGGAGCAGCAGAACAAGATGCTGGATATCAAGTGGAGCCTCCTGCAGCAGCGAAGATGGCTCGGAACAACATGGACATGTTCCAGAGCTACATCAACAACCTTAGGCAGCAGCTGGAGACTCTGGGCCTGGAGTAGCTGAAGCTGGAGGCGGAGCTTGGCAATATGCAGGGGCTGATGGAGGACTTCAAGAAAAATTATGAGGATGAGATCAATAAGCCTACAGAGATGGAGAATGAATTTGTCCTCATCAAGAAGGATGTGGATAAAGCTTACATGAACAAGGTGGAGCTGGAGTCTTGCCTGGAAGGGCTGACTGTTGAGATCCACTTCCTCAGCAGCAGTATGAAGAGGAGACCCGGGAGCTGCAGTCCCAGATCTCGGACACGTCTGTGGTGCTGTCCATGGACAACAGCGCTCCCTGGACATGGACAGCATCATCGCTCAGGTCAAGGAACAGCAGAAGGAGATCGCCAACCACAGCCAGACTGAGGCTGAGAGCATGTACCGGATCAAGTATGAGGAGCTGCAGACGCTGGCTGGGAAGCACAGGGATGACCTGCGACTTACAAAGACTGAGATCTCCGAGATGAACCAGAACATCAGCTGGCTCCAGGCTGAGATTGAGGGCCTCAAAGATCAAAGGGCTTCCCTGGGGGCCGGCATCACAGATGCCGAACAGCACGAAGAGCTGGCCGTTGAGGATGCCCTGCCAAGCTGTCTGAGCTGCAGGCCACCCTGCAGCGGGCCAAGCAGGACATGGCGCAGCACCTGCGTGAGTACCAGGAGCTGATGAACATCAAGCTGGCCCTGGAGGTCGAGATCGCCACCTACAGGAAGCTGCTTGAGGGCAAGGAGAGCTGGCTGGAGTCTGGGATGCAGAACATGAGTATCCATAGGAAGACCACCAGCGGCCATGCAGGTGGGCTGAGCTCGGCCTATGGGGCCCTCACAAGCCCCGGGCCTCAGCTATGGCCTGGGCTCCAGCTTTGCCTCTGGCACGGGTTCCAGCTCCTTCAGCCTCACCAGCATCACCAAAGCCGTGGTTGTGAAGAAGATTGAGACCTGCAATGGGAGGCTGGTGTCAGAGAGGAATGTGAATTTGCCAAAACTGTGAGCCTTCCCTGTTGTGAAACATGCGTGGTATTATGGAAACTCATGTTGCTCTGTGATTTACATGTAAGATTCACTGCTGCCTCAAGTTCACCACATCGTGAGCAGTGTGGTTAGCACATTGGCTAAGTGTGTCTCAGAATGATTGACTTCTGTATTTTAATGTATATTAAAATTGTATAGAAATTTGTCAACAATGAAAAGATAGGAAAATAGAAATTACAAAATGGTACGTTCAAGTTATAAAAAAAAATCCCAAATATTTAAAAATCCCAAGTTTAAATATTTGGGATTTTTTTTCTAAGAAAACAAAAAAGATCTAAAGCCAAATGAAAGGTTTTGAGAGAGGAAAAGTTCTTATTTAATAACTCTTGCAAAACATGATTGCATACCCTATTATGATACTTGCATGAGAAGTCTCTATACCATATTCATGGCTTTTCAGTTATTGGAAAGATAAACATGTAGTTAAAATTGCATAATTGGTGTAAGCAAAAGAAATACTACCAATAAGACTAACATAAGAATGTTCATAACAGCTCTAATCATAAGAGCCTAAAACTGGAAACAATACAAATACAATTGAGTGAACACATAAATTGTGATATTACAATCAAATACTACTTAACAATAAAAGGGAAAGAATTACTGATACATAAAACAGCATGGATAAATTTTAACAAAACATTTAAGCTTAGCAAAAAAAACCAGATCCAAAAAAGATACACATTGTGTAGTTTCATTTGTATGAAATCTTAGAATGGGGAAAAACTAATCTGAAGTAACAGAAAGCAGATGAATAGTTACCTGAGGGTCATGTGGGAGAGACAGAGAGAAAACTGCAAAGGAGTATGGAACATTTAGGGTGATGGAAGTGTTATCAGTCTTCGTTAGATTGGAGGTTACACACATGTATGTATTTGAAAAACCAGTCATCAAACCTGAAGTATTTTATTAAATAGTACCTTGATTTGAAAATTTTAAATAATATGTTTTTAGTGTTTTTCTGATAATATCTGCTTACAGAATATGAAATAATTATTATGATAAATGTTATTTGTTCTAAAAGTAATATATTGAATAATGAGAATATTACAGAATTTTCAATATATATTTTGGTATTATTAGATTGTACCATGGGTATAATCTGTGAACTAGAGTGGTCATACTCTGCAGTAGGATAGAGAATTTTAAAGATTTACTAAAATTTAATATGTAAATTTTAAAATTTCTCACACTTTAATGTTGTATTTCAATTTCAGTCTGCTATTCCATAAAGAATGGTTATCACTGCACTGTACTGTGAAAGACCAAATCAAAAGAATATTGGCTTAATTCCAAAAAACCCCAACTGACAGTATGAAGGCAATTTTGATGTCTTCTATTTAAAGAGAATACTAAAAAATAGTTTTAACTTTCTGAGACTATTGTATTTTCATAAATTTCTCTTGGTAGACCCTAAGCATATTATGTGAACAGGGATCCATCACAGTTAACTATTGATATAATTATTTCTTCCTTTATATTTTATCTTTCTTTGAGACACATTTGTCAGTTATATTTTAGAGTTCTAAAAATTGTGAAGCAGAAGATCTTGTAAATCTTGTATTAGCATTAATTTCTAATCACACTTCTTTCTAGCCATGTTGGGGATAGGATGCGTTGCCTCACCTCTCACGTCAAAGGAGTCAGTGCTTATGTTTTATGTTTGTTTTCACTTCAATCTGATGAAAGTATTTATGCTTTCCATTGAACCTTCTTACACTTCTGCGAACCACAAGGATTAAGTGAATTTAAATGATTCTTTCAGTAGAGATAAAAGGTCAAGAATGTATGGTCCCTTCTTCTAAGGTGTATTTCTTGTTTTTCTTTTAAAAGCCTTGCAATATTTCAGGCATTTAACCTAGGACCCTTTTTTTTTTTTTTTTTGGAGAAACCAATTGTTAGGCCTGCCAGAACTAAACATATTTAAACATAATATTTAATAAGAACTTGAATCTGTTTTGGTAGGAAGAAAATAATTGGTTGGTCCTTTCCTTTTTCACAGCGAGCCAGACGGACAACCTCAGCCAAAGGCTAAGTGAGAGACCAGCAATATGATTTTAAATGACATCTTGACCTTCTGGTGAAAGGCTAAAAAATAGGTGATAGCTCATTTTGTTATTACATTGGGTAATTTAGTACAGCTACCACAAAGCCTTTGTAAAATGAGGCTAGATACAAATCAATCAAGACGTTAAATGAACATGAGGTTTTTCAAAGCTACATACTCTTTAATATGCTAAATGTGATTACCACATTATTTTTGTCAGTCCCACACTTGTTTTGCTATGTGAATATAAGTTTGTTTGTTTGTTTTTTGTTTTTGTTTTTAGACAGGGTCTTACTCTGTCGCCCAGACTGGAGTGCAGTGGCCTGATCTCAGCTCACCGCAACCTCTGCTTCCCAGGCTCAAGCAGTCCTCCTGCCACAGCCTCCTAAGTAGCTGGGATTCCAGATGCATGTCACTACTGCACAGCTAATTTTTTTTATTTTTAGTAGAGAAAGGGTTTCACCATGTTGGCCAGACTGATCTTGGACTCCTGACCTCAAATGATCCACCCATCTCGGTTCCCGCCGAACTCGTTCTGCTGGGTTTACAGGTGTGAGCCACTGCACCTGGCCTATAAGTTCATTTTGCACTTTAAATGTTCACAGTTTTTCCTTCAGTTATCTAGAAATATTAGATGTCATGACAATCTTTTAAATTATCAATGCATTCAATGTAGGTGTATTGGACAACATTTCTGTGCTACACATTGGACAAGGTACTAGGAAATTATTTAGGTATGGTCTTACCTCTGCTGAGCTGAGAATCTCTTCTGTGAGTTCCATGCTCTATATGTTTAACCACTATGCTTAGCATTTCTAATTTTTAGGAATTAACATTTTCATTAGGACATTACGAATCTGGTAACAACATTTCACACATGTATTTTAAGCTGCAGTTTATCTCTGTGTGACTATATTTAGCTCCTTAACAGGGAGACGCTGAGACTCAAAAGAGTTGACACAAGAATTAAAGCAGGGGTGAGTCATGTGGTATGTAACATTTATATACTCTTAATAGTATAATCGATAACAGTAAAAGCTTTGGGTTAGCTGGGGGTCTCAGGAGTCATCTCTGCTTAGGAGTGAGAAGAAAACCTGACCGTGTTCAGGATTCACCAGGGGTGTGTATTCAATGCCAGTTTCCCTAGACCTTTCTCTGCAAAGGTCTGAGTCAGTGCTTGAAGGGGCAGATTCAGTATTTATTTTTCAACTAAGCTCTAATGCAATACAGCTGGACTGAGTACCGACATTTGGAAACCAGTAATTTAACCCAGTCTCCAGTATGACAGAAAAATTTCGCTTACATCTTGCAATAATGAAGCTCATTCACCCCTGCTTGAATGCTGCTAGTGACAGAGAACTCAGTACCTTTGTAGGGGAATGTTTCTCACTTTTAGCCACTTCTAGTTATTAGAAAGTGTTTCCCTTTGCTGAGTTAGTATGTTCTTGCTTTCTGTGTCTTCTGCTGTCCAGACTTACACAGAATACAACTTATTTCTCTTCTTTAGTATAGTCTTCCCATAGGCTGTAATTTGAAGATAGCTAAATCTGCTCTTCTTCAGAAATGTGCACTCAGCTTAACAATATTTTGAACGTTGTAGCCTTGGATCACATTATGATGGGTAATGAGATGTAAATACAGCTGGCCTTCAGATACATTTCCATCTATAAAATTCTCCATTTGACCCTCTTCCTCCTGCCCCTCGCCCCCTGCCCCTTGCCGCTTTGGGAAGCTGACAGCTATCACTTGACATGGGGAGAAGCCTGTGATGAAAACACATGTAACTACATGATTTACCTCTATCCGGCTAATATAGGGACACAGATCACACAGAAGGCTTCCCCTGCTAATGTTAATGAAGAAGAGCTAATTGAAAGGTAGCCATGGTGATGGATGTGTAAGGAGGGGAGAAGTTAACACTTTTGTGGATGGGAAAGTGTCAGAAGCCATTTGGAGTTCTCAGAGAGAAAATTTTGACAGTGGATTCCTTTCTGTTAGCCATCAACCAAAGCAAGGAGAATGGTTTGCAAAGGTGCCTAGTTAATCTCAATAAGAGGTAAACTAAAGGGAGAGGAGGCAGTGAAAGAAGAGCTAAAGTAAGTTCTCATTGTCGTTTTTTTCCCCTCTATGGGCTCATTTTTCTTTGAAAAAAATCACATTTCATCTTCAATGTATCATGACCTTCTCAGAATGAATTCTCAAGAAAATAAGCAAAAACACACCTTTCAATGTGAATAGGGAAAAGAACCAAAGCATGGCATGCTGAGTAAAAGCATGCTATTGACCAAAAAGAAAAAGAGAAAAAGAGCAGGAACCCATCAACTTCTTTTGCTCTGAGAAATTTTTTGAATGTTAAGTACTAATATTTTGGTGGTAGGGTGTCATCTGTGCTCATAGTAGCCCAAGGGTCAGAATAATAATGATTATGACATTTGCCTACAGAACCTTTCTGCTTGCCTTCCCTCTCTCTGCTGGCCTCTCCTTATCCCCTTCTTTGTCTCCGTATCAGCTATCAGTTACAGCAATATTATTTTAAAAAATAAGCCATTGTTGAACACATACTACATGCTAACCTATATATTTATCATGACTTTCAGTTCAAAACAAACCACATGTACTTTTTTATTGGTTGTTTAAGCAGAAAAACTGGAAATGAATTAAAAAATTATGTTCTTGTGCTTCTCTAGCTGCTGCTAGAATGATCTCTAGAGGATTTCACTCATGTGAGGCTGTTAAAAAGGATAGTGACAAATTGAAGGGAGTGCAGAGAAACAAAAGTGATAAAATTCTTAGAAAACAAGGTTTTTCAGAAAAGGTGAACCCAACTTGATATGTTCAGCCGGAAGGAAAAAAAAAAAAACCTAAGGGACACTTGAGACTGACCCAAAATACACAATGAAATATACACTGGGACAGAAATCAATTATTCTTATTAACAAAAAGGACAGATCTTAGGAGGACAGCCTTAAACTCTGCCAGGAATAAATAATGTGAGGTTCAACATTAGAAAAGCTTTTATAATTTTTTCTAAACCCACCAGGTGAGAAAATCGGGCAGGAGGAGGTATTAAAAACAGGTGTCAAGAGACACGATTGTGAAAACTTCTGTGACGGCAACATTTAAGGTTGAGATGGGACATCCAGCCCACAGATAACATAATTTTTGTGTTAAATCGGTCCTGCTATATGCAGCCTCATAAATGTAGCATAAGAAAACCTGTTACTATAAATTATGGCTGTATTGGTACCACAGGCTCTTCTGTATGTTAAAAACACAATATTGTAGTAATGGCTTTTGTTTGTACTAATTACCTGCCTGCTTTCATAGGCATAATTTGTGATTGTTCTGAAATTTCTTTGTCTGGCCAAGGTAGAATTTCTGAATAATTTTGCATATGAGTGGAACATAGACACTGAATATTGGTTATGCAGAGCATTTCATAGCTACATCTTTAAAGTTTTAGGGAAGGAAAAAAAATACCTTTTTTTTTTTTTCCTGGAAACAACTGAAAAGTTGACTCTTGTTCATGTATTTCCGTTTTATTTTCATTCCATTCCTTGGCTATCCACTCACCTCTTTTAATAATACAGAAGTAAATGTCAACCAGAAACTTTAGGGTAATATAAATCTTATCTTTTAACTAAGAAGCACATTATATCCATAGTGTTTCTTTTATAGACCTAAACAAAGTGAAATTCTGAAAACCAGTGGCCCCAAAGAGCCCTTCTTTAGGTTCTGCAGTTGGGTCTGTGTTAGAGATCAAAGACCTGCTTCCCACCCAGTCATACAAAGGAACGTGACCCAAAGTAATCCTGGTTTGTTATTTGGAGCTTATTCCAAGTGAGTGTTAATTGAGGGCTCATAGGCTGTGGATTCCTAGCTTCACATAGCAAACCTGAAATTCACTAATTATTGTCTTCTTTGATACTTCCCTAAAAGGGTTATGTTAATGAATGTGGTTAAAAAAATAGAAGATCCATTTTATAAGATGAAATATGTTTGGAGAATCTGTTGATAATGAGTATAATACACATTTATGTTTAGGCTCTTTTTTGGGGGACGACATTTAGTATTTTGAGGATGACATAATGGATCCTTATTATACACATACTATATTGGGCTTAGCCAGTCCAGAAAGAGCATTTGGCATGAAGGCTATGAAAAACAACTCTTAGGTGATTAGAGGGTTCAGACCTCTGAACCCTGCCCCTTTTGTTGTATCGTTGGGAAAAGCCCCGTTCATTTTATTAAACATTTAAAATTGTCTGCAAATTTAACACGAAGATCTTAAATGTGTTTTTGTCAAAACAAGACCAGGAAAAACTGGTATTTTATCAGCTGTTTTATTACTTTTCAAGTTTCAATGTACTATTCTCCAGCAAATAAATGGAAACATTACTATTCAGTAACAGACCCAACAAAGACACTGTTTGCAGAGCAATAGCCTCACGTTAAAAAATGAGTGATCTCATGATTAGAGAAAGAATGTGGAATTCTAATCGTTAAAGCACTGAGAATAACGGCAGTGCCTGGGTGTGGGATAAGGAAAGCATGTGGAAGGATGAGAGAATGCTTTACTTGTAGAACAGTCTATACTTGAAGATTTCAGGATATAGAATCAATGCTAAATTCATTACAGCAGGATTAGGAAACCAGGATGGCTGGACAATGATAGAAATTGGATCCCTTTTCTAACTCCATCTTCCAAAAGCCCTTACAAACTTTCTCAAAGCTCATCAGTGGTCCCCTAATCAGTAAATCCAATGACTTGTCCTTTGCCACTTCTTATTTGTTCATTCTCCACCCTTGACATCTTTCTGCATAGGCTGCCTTCCTATGGCTTCTGTGATACCAAGTCTTCTGATACGTATGCAAACCCTCTGCTCATTCTTCTGTTTCTATTACTCTTTCCACCCTAAATCATCTTGTAGCACCATTGCAATAGCCTCTGAAAAGATCCTCCTGATCGGTATTGCCTTTACAATGAACAAGACAATCAAGAGTCACTGCTCTACTTGAAAAAATTCAATGGCTATCCCCACTATAAAGACTTCAGGACTCACAGTCTAGGTTCTTCACAAGCAACTTTATCACCATTGCATTTTTCATGGGTCCTCATCTCACCAAATTGGTCAGTAGTGCCTGTCCATATTTTCTTTCATAATTCACTTCTAGGTTTATTACAAGTTAGAGTCTCAAAATTTAGTAATAGTCTACTTATTATTGTTCTTATAAACAACAACAAAAGATTTTAGGTGGTTGAAAAGAATACTTACCATGTAATAAAGCAAAAGAGTTTTAAATTTTGAAAATCTGGATTGTTTTTATCTGCTTCCTTTTATTTTAATATCCATTAAAAAAAGTAACTCATAAGAGTTCATCAATAAAGAAAATTGAAAATGCCATTATTCCTAAGGGGAAGTTTAAGAATTTCATGTTTATGTACCTAAAATATCGAACAGTGTTGTGTATATCTTGACTCTAAAATTTTATTTTCTGAAACAAAATATTTATTTATTGGAAGATCGAAATAAATATTAAAACTAGAATTTGTCCTACCTATACTTTAGAAATAATATTTTAATTCTTGTTGGGATTAAAATTGCTGTTTCTTAAAGTTAAAAAAGAATTGTAGGATTACAGAGATTTTTTAAAAATTTACTTGGTTATTGCATTTTTGTCTTTGCCCTAAAGACCATTCTTTTGCACATCTTCACCACTGCATTAAGATGTTAGTGTAATTAAGTTGTCATATAGAAGTTGTGATTCTGAAGTTTCTAAATTAATGCCTCAGGTTTTTATGAGAAATACATTTATGAACGTTCTTCCTCTCCTTCTCTCTCTGACTCTAGTCTCTCTTCTATTTTTCTAGGGTTGTGACACTGACTGCCTTCTCTCCTTACTCTGTCAAGTCTCTGAGTAAACTTCCTCATGTCTGTGACTTCACTTATCACATGTGTACCGTTATCTTCTCCCCAAATTTCCTTTTTGTGCATGGGACCCACCTATAAAAATATCTACAAGTATATGGCAGCATATATTTCAGACTGATGTTCCGAGAAGAGTAAGGGCTTTGGAAGTGGAAAGATGTAGATTTGGTTCTATCAGTTCTCAGCTGGGGAACTTCAAACAGGGTATGTGATCTCTTTGATCCTCATTTTCTTCATATTTAAAATGAGGATATTAGTTTTATCTTAATATGGTTGAATAATACCATATATAAAAAATGGCAAACAGAGAATCTACTGGGTAATAGATAATTAGTAAGCAACAGTGGTTGCTATACTAAATTTATTCTTTATGGTTTCTAACAGACCAGGAATATGAGAGAAAATACATCTATTTGAAATATACCAAAGAAAAGTATTGACTTCTCCCCTCCACGTATACAAACTGTTTGATTCTGGCCTAATTGATAAGTATACATCTAGGGGTTATTGACCAGTGGGTCTCAAACAGGGGCAGTTTCACCCTATGGCGAGGCACTTGGAAATGTGGATATGGGGAATGCATTTCCGGTTGCTGCAATGTCTGAGGAGTGTATGCTATTAGCATTTCGTGTAGGGAGTCTGGGGGTGAATGCAGGCATTTTAAATGTACTGCAATGAGCAGGATAATCCCAACAAAAAGGAACTTGTCTGTCCAGGATGCCAGTAACACCTCCGAGGAGACGATCCTACAATGTCACCCTCCCTTAGCCATGGCTTGTCAGTGTAAAGCCCCAAGAATTAAGAGTCGTTTTTAGGACCACCCTCTAAGCATGAGCCTCCATCAAGATCCATTGAGCTTAGTGCTTATCCCAGCCCTCTCAGGCCTTTTCCAGACCCAAGACTTATTAACTAAGCATCTGAAAGACTATATGGAAGAAGGTGATAAGCTTACTCCTCTAAGGAGCACAGATAGGAAATGAATTCCTACTGGGTTAAGAGGGATTTAGGTCAGCTCTACAAAGAATGATTTGATTATGAATGTTGTCAAAACTCAGCATAGGTTACAAATGAAAGTGTTTAAATCTCCTTCAGAGGATATTAAGAGCAGGATTACTCCTCTTACTGGAAATGTTGTGGATATAATCCTGTCTAGAAGCGGGAAGTGGATAAGAAGGTGGTCTCAAATGGTTCCTTCTAGTTCTGTTACATGAACACTAAAAGACCAGCTAGCATTTTGTAAAACAGATCCTCTCTTTCTCACTCCTGTTCCTTTATTGCTTCCTACTTCCCACTTTTACAAACCCCAAACCTAAGAGAGCTCACTTCGTTCTTGAGAGTAACCACACTTACTATGTACATCCCTTGAGAAACGCTAGCATTCAGTTAGTGGGAAATAATATAATAATAACTCATTATATTCCATTTCAGTACATGCTGTATATACCCAAATAATATCACAGAAGATTATACATACATAAAAGATTGTGCACATAAACGTTAATCCATGTTAATGGTTTTTGGGCTATTTCTCTTCATTGAAAGGACCTGGGGAATTGTAAACACCTCATTATTTTTCAGAGGCTGGGTGGCAGTCGTCAAGAGAGGACTGTGGTAACTGATAGCTAAAAACGCAATCAAATATATGTATCTAGTTGTTTTTATTTTATGTCTCTATTTGGATAAAATGTAAAGATAGATGAAAAAGACCTCAATGCAACTGTTTCCTTTTGATTTGGTTTAATTAATGTCTAATCACCAGTTGGACTGATTTTCTCACTGGTTGTTGAACAAAGTTAACTATGCTGACTTCATGTTTGCTTTGTTGATTGCTTCTGGGGTGGGCAAAATATAGAGAGAACTGACACATGTAGGCCCTGATCCTAGGGCACAATTTCCTTATGTTTTATTGAAATGAAAGCACTCTGATCACAGTTTCCCTTCATTGATATTACCTCCTAGATGTTAATGGTTCCATTACGTTGTTTCACGCTGCTGTGGTGCTTCCTCCTGCCTGTCTTTTCTAAGCGTAAATTCTAGTGTAGCATTTTCTCTTTGGACGTCATTTGCCCCTTCACTTAATCAGAACGAGTTTGTGATCATGAACACTTTCTGTATTTGAAAGGATCTCTCTTAAATATAAACTTTATAAACAGTACACATGTCACTATTAGATTAGAGGTGTGCTCATTTAAGATTTTAATGTCTTTTATATACAGATCATTATTTAACATTTTGATAACTTTTGTAAAGTGTTCGAATCACTGATTCATTTATCTGACACATATTTGCTAAAAGCATGATATGCTCGGCATTGGGACAGTTGTCTCGAAGCTGGGAATTGACAAATGAAAAAGATTTGGTTTCTGACTCCTAGGAGATAATTCTAATGGGGCAGATAGGCATGTAAACAATTACAGTACAATGTAGTAAGTACTATAATATCAATATGTAATAAGTACTGTAAGAATATAGAAGTAGGGATGCCTCACTGTCTCAGAGAAGGGGACAGAGGAGAAAAGAGTGAAGAGGAAAGAGTGTACAAAGGAGGTGACATCTGAGCTGAAACTTGAAAAGTAGAATTTCATAGAATTTCATGAGTGAGGGCAGAGTGAAGGCAAAGTAGACACACATAATGTCTCACTGTTAGTCTAAATTGTCTTTATTTAGGAGTTAAGCAGGAATAAGTGAATGAAATGGTATTCTTGATATAAATTAGGTAGAAAGTTTAGCAGTTATATCATTAGGTCAGATAAATTGCACACTTGGAATATGTAATTTGGTGAGAAGCAGAGGGATCTTTTTTGAAAGTGGAATCAAGTTACTTCATTTTTATTTTTTGTAACATTCTCCATATTTCAGAATGATAAATTCCAAAAATATAACAAGAGACAACACAAATGCCCCTGCCATTTTATTATTATTTCTATAAGTCATTTGGGCAACATGGTTACAATTCATACAGTGAGTCTAAATAAATACTATAGTTATTAAAGGTGTCCTGTGATTGGTAGGAGTTTGTATTGATAAGGACTGTGATATCTCATCACTCAAGGAATCAACAGGAAAAAAAGCAAGCATCTAGTACATGCAGCTATGGTCTCATGTGAAAGATACAGGTTAGGTTAGGAGATAAAGAATAAATACTAAAGGAATTAAGTGAGCATATAACTTATTATCCAAACTATTACAGAAAGAAGGGGTTAACTAATACATCAGAACAACAGGAATAAACTAAATTGATGTTGAGCAAGCCTTACCACCCTACTAATGAGTAGAGTCCCTCTCCAAATGAGTTATACGAGTAATAAAAACTCTGGGGATAAAGGGGAAGATCACTTTGAGTGGAGAGCAGGCAATATGTTGACTGGTTAAAGGATGATGATGCCTTTTCATGTGTGAGCGTTACCATGGGCATACGTATTAAAGGCAGGAATATTCTGGAAAATAAAAAATATTTCAAGAGGGACAGAGTAGTAGGCTATGTAAAATTGCCAAAAAAAATTTTTAAAGGATAAATAAAAGGTGAGATTCATGAAGACCTCATTGGATTTGGAAATTTAGTTTCCACAAGTTAGTTTTCAACTACCCCATTCTCTTCTTAGTCCAACTACCCAATTACAAGTGTTCCCTCTCTGATCAGTACTGCCTCCCTAAGCTTCATTAGGTCAGTTCTACTTCTCTAGTACCTGAACTTGAATATGAATTTTTCCTTTGCCCCTTTCTTGGAGGTTTTCCATGCATCCCACACTTGCCCATGACTAGTACTTAGATTTTGGTTCTGTCTTTTGGTTCAGTCTGTGCCCTGAAGCCATGCACCAGCCCTGTCTCCTGACAGCTCCCCTAGACTCTGTACTATTCATAGCACTTGGTTTTCTGCTTGATTGTAAGGGGTGATCAGAAAGTGTTAACTTCAGGCAACTCATTTAATATCTCTGGACGCCATGTTTCTCATTCAAAAAACTCAGAAGATTGGACGAAATGATGTAATAAATGCCAAAGTGTTCTAATTTTCTAGTAGAAGAATCCCTAGTAAATCCATAATAATTCTTATGGGAAGACTCCTTAACTCAGAAGAAATCATGTGAGGTTGCAAATGCCAATCATCCAACACAAAGCCCTGTGGGAAATGTCTTAGAAATGGTCATTGGTTGATAAATGCTTACTTTTTTAAAGATAGAAAAGATCAATCTTCGCCTAACTACATGCCTGGTTCATTTAAATTTTCTTAAGTACCATTCTTATTAAATGATGATTTCCTTTTAAAAATCTTTCTTTAACTGAAAAGTAAGAAAGCATGAAAAATACACTTTAATATATGCCATTTAAAAGTCATCTGTAAATCTAAATTATATGTTACTGTAAAATAGAGAAAAAATTTAGGCTTTTATATATTTATATATGTTATATATATATAAATCTTTTATATAAAAACCTGACATATACTAACGTATGAAGAGACTTAGTAGAGACAAATCAACACAACTGATAAATTATAACACCTACAGTAGAACAAAGTAGTATGGCTGACATTATTATCTAACTGCAAATAATATTTTGGGCCATGTTCAAAGGAGGCCTGATGTGATGGAGCTCAACTTATACTTTCCTGTCAATCTACTACTTTTAAAGAAAGTATGAAAATGAGGGAAAAGAAAGGAAAGAATAATGGGAAGTTAAAGAAAAAAACTGTTTAACTAAACTGAGTTATGTTGATTCAAACTTGGGGAAATTATCTTAAAGCAGCTAGGATAACAGCCTATCAGGCCTCTTATCCCCTACCATGAGTACTACATGGAGCATAAAATTTTGAATCAGGGGAATGCTTTATTTGTTTAGTAAGAGAATGCCTCAATGTATTTGGCAAGAAAGCAGCTATTAAATACATATTCATTATTTACGGTAGTCCTGAAAAGACACAAAATTAAAATGCATTGATGCTAGCATTAGTATAATAGCCACGTTCATCACAGAACCACATTTCTTTAAAGTTACTAGGTATGATTACTCATCCATAATAAAATATGCCTGCTTTGTAAAAAATAAAAATAAATAAAAATACCTGTTTTCAAAAATGTACCAAATACAGAATGTGTTGAACTCACCTGTGACACCGGATTGAGCTGAAGTAGTCTCTGGTTTTCCCTTCAGTTCTTGCTCTTTAGCACTGAGAACACTGGCCATACAGATACATACTTTAAAAAAACAGTTTTAGAGAAGAATTAACTTTGTAAGTTGGCTTTTCCAATAAAGCAGTTCTTCAGGTTAAAAGAGTAATTTCTGAAGTTTATAGAATAACAAGCACTCAGAAATATGAGGTGGCTGCTTAAATAAGGAAAGGCCTGCATCACCAAGAAAACAGTGTGAGAATCTAAACATTCTTATTTGTTCTTGTATTGAGCACCGAGGTTTCTTCCTTATCCTCCTTTTATATTGTCTTGCCTTTGCAGAAGCAACATATTATGAATTCATTTAGCTTTATGTTTGTTTAAATGTGTTTCTATAATGGCATTATATCTTTTGGGACCATGGAATCATTTAGAAGAAAAATTACCTCATTCTTTATAATAGATTTTATGAGAATATTACTTTTCTAATTTTTTATTCTATTGCATATACTTATTACTGAATATATGGCATTGATACTGACATTGCCCTTGCCCAAAGCTAGCCGGTCACTGGTGACTTAGAATCAGTGAAAACAATATGCTTCTAACTTTTAAATTGTATTTTAGAATATATCATATTCTTCATTCATAAGGCACAATGTGGTCTGTGGAATGATCTCTTGTTTAAAGAAGAAACTAGGCTAGTGTGCATATAACACTAGTTGAGTTTTGGACACATCCTGCAATCCTGTCCTCAGGTGCATCATTAACTTGCTCTGCACCTCTAATTTAACTTCATTTCCATTTGGAAAACAAGAAGGATGATGGTCATAAAAACAGGATTGTTTTAACCTACTGAGGTCATAATTTATGGCTTTCTCTGCATATTTAGTGTCCTATAATTTCTAAATAGATCTCACTCATATTACCTCATCTGTGGGGTGGCAGCATAGGAATTCCTAGGTGAGATTCAGATTCATTGTCTTAACGTAAATCTGCAACAAAATAGAATCAGGAGCAAAGCCTGACTCTGAGTTCTCCTTGATGTTTTAAATTCTGCATCTTGATAAAATAAATATATTTATCAGTTACAATCCAAACCAATAGCATTCTCTCCCTCCTTCCTTGATGCTTTTAAATTCTGCGTCTTGATAAAATAAATGTATATATCAGTAACAATCCAAACCAATAGCCTTCTCTCTCTCCTTCCTTTCCTCCTCTTACCTCTGCTCGCCTGCACTAGCTTATTCTTGCTGTCCGTATCAACTTTCTTACCTTCTTACTCTTTTTTTAACCACAAAGAATCACACATTCAAACACACACACTATACAACAACAACAGCAACCCATAATTCTCAATTTTGCAGGAATGAAAAGATCCCTGGCTCTTTTTTTTTTTTTTTTTTCCTTTGAGATGAAGTCTTGCTCTGTCACCCAGGCTAGAGTGCAGTGGCGCAATCTCGGCTCACTGCAGCCTCTGCCTCCCGGGTTCAAGCGAGTCTCCTGCGTCAGCCTTCTGAGTAGCTGGGATTACAGGCACCTGGCACCACACACGGCTAATTTTTGTATTTTTAGTAGGGATGGAGTTTCACCATATTGGCCAGGCTGCTCTTAAACTCCTGACCTCATGATCCACCTGCCTCTACCTCCCAAAGTGCTGGGATTACAGGCATGAGCTACCTCACCGAACCCCTAGCTCTTTTTATGGCCTTGAAATTGAATCAATTTGGAACTAGTTACAAAAACTAAAAAGTATGTCTTTGGTTCTTTGCAGTAACCGGCAGCAATACTGAATGTAACTACTATGTCCCATGTACTTACTAATAATTCTGAAGATTTTTTAAACCTAGATTTGGACTCTTATAAAAATAAACAATGTGTCAGTTTAATTTAAAAGAGAAAACTTTGTACTAATTTTGTACTTCTTTATTCAAATTTTGAACGTGTTTACTTTCTCTTCTTAAGAGCTTTTTATATTTCAGGAATGCCAAATCACTTACGTTTTTTCTCCATACTTTTCTATGTATGTATTCAAACCTTTATATAGTCAGGCCATTTCAATTTCCTTGATCTTAAACTTATAATAATTATATTGCATAAATTCCAGTTAACCGTCCATGATCTTTTAAAAATATGCTCCTTTGGGCCTTAATGTTGAATAGTTGCATATAGTCTCTTTCCTGATTTGGTTACTTTGTAGTTTCTAATTCTATGTACAATAATTTGATTAGTCCATTATATTGGGTGGGTGTAACTCATCTTCCCAGAGTTATAAAAGAGATGAAACAAGAGGATTTGTTATTCACATTGATTTTAAAAATGAGACAGACAGAATATTAAAAATTACACATTCTTTAACTTGCCCAATAAAGTATAGAGGAGATACATTTACCTTTTTCTTTTTTTTTTTAGCTGCCTGATTTGAAATGTTTAGTTTTGAAGCATTCGTTTGGGAAATTTTGGGCCTAACATGTAGCTAGTATCTCACGCATATTAGGCATGCCATAAATATTTGTTCTTGCTGTTAATTATTTGAAATTCCTTCTGCCTCAAAGAAACCTTGTTTCCTTCTGATTTAGAATCAGTTTATCTGGTGCCAAAATAAACAATTAATGAAACACTCTGTTGCACAATCAGGTGTAAAAAAAAAATTCTTTGCTACTTGGATGAATTGTTCATGTATTTTCACTTGAATTAGCACTATGCAAAAAAAATCTCTCTCCTTATTAACTTTCAACTACAAACTTTTATTAGTATAAAACGTACGCCTTAGACAAGAAAACCATTGGCTGCTCAGCATCAGCAGTGCACCACATGGTCATGATTGCCTATTTTAATTTAAGCCAGCAGGTCATTTATTAATGTCTTCCATATACTATGTTGGTGTTTGATTTATAGTAGTTGTATAGATAATATTAACTATGTCATGTCCAATAAGAGCAAAATGATGAGCATATAGAAAATATTAGAACACTTACACAATTCTGTGGAAAATAAAAGTAGTAATTTAAAAATGGCTATGATGGTTAATTTTACTTGTCAACTTGACCAGGCCACTGATTGTCTAGATATTTGGTCTGACATTATTCTAGATGTGTCTGGGAGGGTGCTTTTACATGAGATTAACATTTGGACAAGCAGGTTGCCCACCCCCTACCCAGGCCAGTGTGAGTGGATCTCAGCCAACTAGTTGATGTTCTAAACAGAACAAAAAGTCTAACCTTCCTGCAAGTAAAAGGGAACTCCTCCTGCCTGACTACTCTGAGCTAGGACGTTAGTCGTCTTTTTGGCCTTTGTCTTTAAGCTGAAACAGTTCCTCTTGTGTCTGGAGCCTGCTGGCTTTTGGACTGAAACTTACACCATCAGATTTCCTGGTTCTCGGGTTTTGGTACTTGGACTACGACTAAGTACTTGGTTCTTGGCTGTCCTGCGTCTCAAGCTTGCTGACTGCAGATCTTGAGACTTCTCAGCCTTCATAATTGTGTGAGCCAATTCCTTATAACAGATCTCTTTATATGTACGTATGTGAATACACACACACAGAGATACGTATTCTATTTGTTCTATTTCTCTGGAGAATCTTAATAACAATGACCAAAAGTGTTTAAAAATTATTAAATATCATTAATGAAATGAGTTACTCACCAATTATATAGATGCTGAAGGAGCAAAATAAGAAACATACAACATGTGAATTATACATTCTATGTAATCAGTGGTGATCCGTAAGTGGTAAAATGAAGATATTGGTAAAAGTTGAAAAGAAACATTTTTGAAGACGATTGTTGACAATAGATGTTTAGTGATCCAATAATAGTTCAGAAGAAGGCTAAACATTTATTCCAAACTTCTATAGGCTAAGCATGATAAAATTCACTGATGAAAGTTTGTTGCAAACCCCCGGATGTTTCCAGAGATTTTGGTTTCATTAGACTCACATAAGTTTGAGACAATGCTAAGAGGTCATACCTTCTAACAGAGTGTAGAAACGTGTACAAATGTCGGCATGCATCAGAATTACCTGAAGGACTCATTAAAATTTAGTTTGTTGCTGCTCAATCCAGAGTTTCTGATTCAGTAGCTCCAGGGTAGGGCACAAGATTTTTCATGTCCAACAAATTCCCAGATAAAACTGGTTCTCCTTGCCTCTGAGAACCACACTTTGAGAACTGTTATTTAATGAGGATGTTTCCTAAAAACAACTGTAGAGATCATCAGTCATGGCTATTACATGTCTCAGCAGTTTATTCAGATAGATGGAACCAGCCATTTTGGAAAAAGATCCTTGGTTGAATGGATATCCAGAGAAGAAGAGCATCTTCTATCGTGTCTTCTGTGTTGCCCATTTTGTATTGCTATAAAGGAATACCTGAAACTGGCTAATTTATAGAGTGTAGGTTTATTTTGGCTCCTGGCTCTGCAGACTATATAGGAAGTATGATGCCAGCATTTGCTTGTGGTTAGGATCTCAGGAACTTTCATTCATGGTAGGTGAAGGGAGAACAGGCATGTCATATGGCAAGAGAGGGAGCAAGAGAAAGAGCGGGGAGGTCCCAGCCTCTTTTTGACAACCAGATCTAGTATAAACTGCTGACCATGAGGAGGGCATGAGGGATCTAATTCCATGACCTAACACTTCCCACTAGGCCCCACCCTTAACATTGAGGATCGCATTTCAACATGAAACATAGAGGGGCCAAACTTCCAAGGTATATCACCTTCTTTAAAGGTCCTTCAAACATTTAAGGATCAGAAAGAACAATGAACATTTCTATATAGCAAAAATGCATTTTGGGACTTACAAGCTAAAGCTTAAACTTGCCTCTTTAATCACTTAGCACTTAAAAACGATTAGAATTATGAATCCCTTTTTTTGGAAGTAGAGAAACTTCTTTTTATGCACAGCTTCAATTTAGCCTCCCAATTAATGTCATCATGTAGAAATACAGAGATTAAGCATGATGTCTTCATTTTTATATTTCCTAGAGACTTCTAAATCTGTAGCTTCATGATTTGGTTTTAAATAATTACAGACTTGGTAAAGAAGATCTGATGACTTTTCTTACATGTTGGTTTTAAAGAGGGCATTTAGACTCTGAAAACAATAAACATTAGATGGTTTTAGCTGTGTTTACATTTCCTGTGGAATTCTTTCTTCATGCAGTGCCAAATGATTATAGTTAACTTTCATTTCCTTGGGAATTGATTATCGAGTTTGAGGGTACTTCTGTTTTGTACATTCCCTGCTTTACCCTCTGGCTGGCTCCAGAAAAGAAGCAAAGCTCACATCACCCGATTTTGCAGCAAATAACAGGTTTGTTTGAATGAGAAGTTGAAATTGCTTTTTGAAACGAAATTTAGGGCATGTCCATAAATTTCAGTCATACATGCTATCTCTGCTTTCCTTTACCATAGAAAATTAAGAGTCAACTCTATTTTGCACAGTATATGTTTAAAATTTTTCCTTATTTCTCTGAGGCACATAATGTCTCCTTAAGGAAAGAAAAAAGCCAAGTTATTGGCTATTTCGAAAAAGAAAAGAGAGGCATAATTAAATTATGTTTTGCAAGCCTGTGGGAGAAGCAGCGAGGCCTGGTCAGGAAAGCATTGTTTAGTTTTTTGAATATGGAAATTTGAGAGTCAACATATTAAGCAAATTTGGAAATAATAACAGAAAGCAAATTAAGTGACTGAGGATGATTTTGTTAATTAGGTTTGATAATCTTTCTCTAAAAATGATCTGTCATTTGGTGTTTTCTCAAAAGGGCCCCTAGGTGGAATTAGGATCAATTGATCAATGTTAAATTGTATTAGAAAGTGCTGGTATCATAGAGTTTTAAAAGAAAGCATATTCAAGTTGGCTTTGGCTTTACTCATTCTGTGATACTTTAAGTAGTTGAATACATATTTGGAATCCCATTGTTCTAAGTAAGTACTTTCCTGAAATTTTTAATGATGGAGTAGAATGTTCACAGACTTACTGCTTTAGTTGAGTCTTACTGAAAGGTTAGATAGCAGACGAAGCACAGTTTGTTTTCTTTTCAAACTTGTGTTCAAGATCCAACTTTCTACATTTGCAATGAGTTAAAATAGAGTGTCCATAGTCTTTAAGAATTTTCCCCATATATAGTAGGTCCTCCTGATCATTCACATTTCATAAAGAATGGCAATCCAGAGCTGTTAAAAAAAAACTGATGTTAATAGAGCAATAGATGAAGAATCTGAAGATTTCACTTCTAGCTATGACAGTTACTAGGAGGGTGACCCTAGGCAAAGCATTCAATACCTTTGAATCTGTTCCTTTCCTTGAAAAATAGAGACAGCAGTATTTTCTCTGGCCCCAAATAGACTTAAGAATCAAATCAGGTATTATGCATAAAAGTCTGTGAAAACTTTCCTTATACTTTGGATGATCCCAGTAAAGCTACCAGGCATCATCAAGCCAAGCTTCTTTGTAGATTTCAGCTGAAGATGAGAGCTCTTGCCAGTGTCCCCCTGGTTGGCCAATCTAATCTAGTTTGTTCCTGCCTAGCCACCAATATAACAGCTAGATTTTGAGTTGGGGCCATCTAGCAGAGACTTGTTCTGTACAACTCTCAAAGGGGTACTTTTGTCAGATCTCAAGAGAAAACAACAACAGCAACAAATAGAAAAACTCCCAAACAAACCTGTTGGAAACAAATACAGATTTAACTACACAATGAACTCAGGCACATATGTAACCTGACAAAATGTTTATTACACACGTTTAGTCTTACTTATTACTCTTCCTTCATTAAGATACTAGTTTCTCTCTTTTTAAATTCTTTATTTTTCCTATCCCCATATTTGCATTGCTAAAATATGGCTAATATCACAGGTTGTCCATGACTAAAATGATCTCAGTAGTTTTAAAGTCGTCTAGCTCTCTCCACTGGAACATAATGGGAAGCTATAAAGTTCCAAACAGGTGTACTATTATTTCCAGACTTATGATGGACAGCAGAAATTACATAATCAGTATTTTGGTTCACCAGCTCACTCTGTTCCATTAACTACCTTTCAGTATGAAAACTGGCCTCATACTTTCTCTAACCACCCAAACAGGGTTGGTTGTCATCGTTTCCTTATCCCACTAAGCTTGCCATCACCCTATAACTGTCTGGTTAGTTGTCAGTATTTCTCACTCAGCTGTAAGCTCCATGAAGATATGGACTATATCTCTGATTCACTATCATAACTCCAGGATTTAGAGAAATGCCTGGCATATAATAGTTGCTCAACAAAAATATTTAATGTATGAATACATGAAGGCATGAATTTAACGTGATAAAGTTTCCATGCATTATTTTGGCATTTGATCCTATATACATGGTTTCTTTTTTCTTCTCTATTAATTTGCTGATATGACTATTCTAAGGCTACTCCAATTCTCAAGCAGGTTTCACTCTTGTTTTCAAGAACCACTGTATTCTCCATACAAGCCAAACAGCATAGTTTTCAAGTAATACTTAAACTCCAAATTAACATACTCATAGATATCTAGAAAGATTACAAAGGAAATTAAAGACTTGGACCACTTCTGGCTCCCTTCTCTAACCAAGTCATCAAAGTACAATGTGCAACCAGGCAGAGCATGATGTATATTAACAGTTTTCACTATTTCTCCATCCTTTGCACTGCCTACCCTCTATTCTTGCTCTGCTTCATTCAACTTATTTCCCATCTCTGGAGTTCATTATCCATTGTTAAAAAGTAACTATCCTGCATGTATATATTAGCTATTTGTAACACATTCCATATAATGATTTTACTTCATGTATGAAAATTGTTTTTTTGTCCAAGCTTTTTCATACAGCTTTTTAAAAAGAAATTTGATAATGTGTATCAAGAACCTTAAAACTACTTATAATCGTAGGTATTAACATCACTTCTAGGAATTTAAGGAAATAATTATAAATATGGACACAAATTTGACCCTCGCTCATTGCAATACTGTTTATAAGAGCTGAAAATTTTTAAATTACACTAATATCTATACTAAGAGCCAAATGACTAAGTAAAGTAGAATGTATTAGTAAAATGCAGTGACCCAAATCATGCTTATAAAGAGATGTCATGCCTCAGAGAAATTCACGTAGGTTTTTATTATATGTAAATATCAAATGTATACATAGAATAAAGTAAAGAAGAATGAATTGTGAGTGATCATTTTATTTTTTAGTATATTTTACTACGAGAAATTAATATTCTTCAAATCATAAAAGTTAGTTTAAATAAAAATGCTTTAAGTTTTAAGCATAGCTTAACTCAGTATACCTTCCCTTTTCTTTTTTGTTTTTACTTAGGTATTTATTAATAATCGTTAGAAAGAATAAAAAGACTCTCTTAACACACTTCACTATTTTTTATTGAAAAAAACATGTAATCAAGGCACTAACACTCACATCGCAAATTAAGTTTGTTTTTTAAAATGATAAATATATCATTTCTAGATAATTTAAATGCTAATGATTCAATTTCCAAGATTTATATCAAGAAAATTATTAAAAAGTAGAAAAACATACTAGTGCATAAAGCTATTTATCTTAAAATTATCTATGAAAGTTCTTTTAATTATTGAATATCTAAAAGAATTGATACATAATCAACACAAATGGAAGTCATGACTGTTAATAATTTGGAGAATGTTTCCATTAAGATGGAATTCAATTCTATAGTGTGTCTATACTAACATTACACTTCTGTAAAATACATAGCCAAAGACAAAAAAGAAATGGTGAAAAATTAAGGTTTCATAAAATAAAATTAAATCCTAGTGCTGTATATGCCTGGTGACGGTAACTACTGGTGAAAAGAGAAAAGTAGAATGGTTGTGTGCATATATGTATATCAACATGTGTCCACACATATGTAATGAATATGTAAATGTCACTTCTCCATAATATGTAATTATTCATGGTTTAGAATGAGAGACAGTGGACTAATAGACTGTACGACTAGGTAGACACTCTTGTGTAGCCTTTGCATATTTTATTTTGTTCTCTAGTTGCTACAGACTGAAAAACTGTGAAATATAATCCCTGAAATGCACAGCTGACCCATGATAGCACCCAGTGATTACTGCAGTATCAATTCCATGAAAATGTCAGAAAAATGTGCAATTATTTATTATGTGTGCTGCTGGTTGCTTTGGTAGGATAAACTTTTGTAGTTAATTTGAAGGAAACCTGAGGAATATCAGAATAAACTTTGTAGTGAAATAATCATTAAACGGGAAATCAGTCATGATACCTAGGAAGATTTAAATCAAGTGTATGGTTAATTCACATTTATCTAACTCTTGGAAACACCATGATATGCATTTAAGGGTATTTCTTTTTATATTTAAGTTACTAATTCAAAGTCAGTAATAGTGTTAACTGTTTCCTTCCATTGAATCAGTGCGCTTTACCCACTGACATGGTAATTGTGCTAAGATCTCTTAGCTACCTATTTAACAAAGAAACCTCAATAAAGTATCAGTTTTTATTAGAAAATAGTTTACGGTCATCTCAGTTATGTCTTACAAGCATATTTCCAACTACTCAGCAAAAGACTAGCATTGTTCAAAGCCAGAAAGAGTTGGTACAAATGGCATGATGGCTCACACCTGTAATCCCAGCACTTTAGGAGGCTGAGGCGGGCCAATCACGAGGTCAGGAGATCGAGACCATCTCAGCCAACTTGGTGAAACCCTGTCTCTGCTAAAAATATAAAACTTAGCTGGGTGTGGTGACACACACCTTTAATCCCAGCTACTTGGGAGGCTGAGGCAGGAGAATGGCTTGAACCTGGGAGGTAGAGATTGAAGTGAGCCGAGTGATTGCACCACTGCACTCCAGCCTGGCAACAGAGTGAGACTCTGTCTCAAAAAAGAAAGAGTTGGTACAAATAAAATCTTGGCTTCAGCTGAAGGTAGAAGAGGTAACCATGGTAACCAGATAGAAGAAAATGGGAAGAGACTAAATGCTTATATGCTTGTGTGTTCAAAATGTGTGCTAATTTCATTTCATTCAAACTTGCAGTATTATTTAATGGTTAGAGTTCCAGAACCAGGTGGCCAGAGTTATTAATTTTGTATCTACTATGTATTATCTATGTAAACCTGCTCCTTTACCACTTTGTGTCTAGATTACTATTCTATAAGTGATTCTGAGAATTAAATTATTTAAGGCATGACTGGTACATAGTAGGTATTCAGTAAATGTCAGCATTTGTTATTATTAAACCTTTATTGAGCACTTATAGTTCTTGTAAGTTGCTTGAAGGCAGGTACAAATGCATTTGACATTTGTATACCCACAACCATTCTATTTTTCTCCCTTCACCAGTCATATACAGCACTAACATTTAATTTTATTTTATGAAACCTTAATTTTTCCCCACTTCTTTTTTGTGTTTGCCTATATATTTTAGAGAAGTGTAATGATATAGACAGACTGTAGGATTGAATTCCATTATAAAATAAGTGGAAACAAAATTTGGCAATTAGATGATAATACACACTTCTGCAAAGTAAAATACATTCAGAAAAAGTAAAAATAAGATTCATAGGTGTTATTAAAGAAAAATAATACTAGTTTCAGAAAAGTAGTATCAGCAAAGTGTTGCTGAGACAGAATTTATATAGATCTTAGGGAACTGCAAGTGTTTCAGTTGATGGTAATTAAAGTATTTGAGGCAAAAGCAACATAGAAGTAAGAAAGTACTACAAGATTCTTTGGAACATGGTAAGCCAGCTAATTACCAGTTAAAAAGGAAAAAAATAATGGAAAGGTAGAAGGGGTCCATATAGTAGATGAGAAAACAAAGCTGATATCTCACCCTATCACCATGTGTGTATGCACCCATGAATTTCATTTACAAAAAAAGTACTTCATATCCTGAAATAAACCAAAAAAAAAAAAGAAAAAGGGAAGACTACTTTGTCTACTTCTAGTCCCCCAAATAAATGAAACCTTGGGCTCCTTCCTTTAGTTGGTAAGTTTTTAAAGAAAACTCCATCTCAGACATTTTTGTGATGTTTATGTCGGCAGATCTGTGATGACCCTTGCAAGCAAACTATTCATGTGGATGTTCCCACCCCCACACAGCCTACTCTAAGCTGCTAGCCTTGTGTTGTTGTTTCTTGTCTTTAAATACCTGCTGTGTCCTTTATACTGGAAGACTAGTTCTTCTGAAGTGTAGGCTCCCTTGAAATAATCGCATGTAAAAATACTCTAAAAAATATTTTTGACTCACTTTGAGTCTTCTTTTGAGTTTTGACATCAAGCACATTATGAGTTGGCAGAAGGAGCTGACAGCAGGAGATTAAGCAGTTGGAGCTATTACTTTTAAGCAGAAGGCTACAGATAAGGAATATTATCCTGACAGTCATTTAAGAATAGACTGTAACTAGGAAGAGTTCTGAGGCCAGTAGACCAGCTAAGCTGCTACACGCTGGTCTAGTTGAGGGAGGGATGACAGAGCCCTAGAGAGGAGAGAGTGGGTAGAAAGAATCAAAGTTGAAAGACATGGAATCTGTAAGATTTGACAATGGAATTGATGTGAAGGAGGAAGTGGATAACATTCAAGCTTCATATCTGGATGACTAGAGAAATGGGCAGGGCATTAAAAATGGCAGCATTAAGAGTTGTTGACTGCTGTGGGCAATGCTGTGAGTTACGGACCTGATGAGTTTTGTATCTGGGTCATTTGTCCCAAGCTGTCTAACAGGCAGTTAAGAATGCAGAACTTGGAAACTATCTGTGTATCGTCAATACAGTTTAAAGCTATCTCCATAAAGGTGACACCCAGACTGATAAAAGTAGATGAGATTAATGAAAAATAACAGCAAGAAAAGAAGTGAGGAATAGGATTTATATGCCTTTGATTATACTCTGGATCAGATTACTTATCTGTGTCTCTTTGTCCACTCATAAAAAATGTGATGATAACTTCTTAAATACAAATGAAATAAGGTGTACAAAAATATTGCTTCACAAATGCCGTTCTTATTGTTGCTATTGAGGGGAGAAGGAAGAAGGTCTAGTGAGTGATACAAAGAAGTTGAAAGTATAATACAATGACGGGAGTGTACACTCTCAGAGAAACCAAAGGAAAAGAATCTCAAGAAACAAGATTCTCAGAACTCTCGGGTGTTAAGATTTGCAAGTCACTGATCTCTTTTGAGTGCTGTTTCAATAAGCACTGAGTTATGAAGACAGGAATCATCAGCTT
Source organism: Cacajao melanocephalus (assembly GCA_963573385.1). Taxonomy (NCBI): domain Eukaryota; kingdom Metazoa; phylum Chordata; class Mammalia; order Primates; family Pitheciidae; genus Cacajao; species Cacajao melanocephalus. The sequence goes on along the minus strand of CAUYLG010066214.1, from coordinate 9,382 downwards.
GAAAAGAATGAGCAGAAAACTGGAAGATGTAAATAGTGGATATATTTTAAAATATGTCTGCATGTATTTTTATAAAGAGAGAGACAATTACAGTAGGGAGGTGGAAATTAGGGCATGTTAACATATTTTAAGCAAGGTTAACATGGAGAAATGTTCTAAGTAAAAAGATATTCAAGTTCCTAAAGCATTTGGAAATAGGATATACCCATTTTACTCAAGCAGTTTTTTAAAATGCCACCAATATGTCATATCATTTACACATGTTATTTCTTCATTACTTCTTAAATGTTTCTTTTTTTCTGTTTGAAATAGTTATCTTCTTTTGAATCCAGAATCCTCTGTGAGCATTATGTAATATTTAATTGGGCTTTTAGCCCTTCCATTTCCTCTGATATTAGGCATTTTCTTTTTAAAGGCTTCTATGAATCGAGTTGATATTTTCATGAGAAGCACTATAAAATAGTTCAAGTAAGTTGAGGGCTAATGCTAATTTCCTAAGATAATGTTGTCTTAAGATAAGTTAACATTGGCATATTAAAGAGCTATACTTGCCACAAATGAAAAGGTTATTGGGTCATTGTTAAATATGCCATTCAGTTAACTTTTTTTAATTGAGCTTTTTATTTTGGGATAATTGGAGATTCTCATGCAGTTGTATGACATCATACAGAGGGATCCTACTTATCCTTTACCCAGTTGCCCACAAAGATAAAACAGTATCACGAAATGATAGTTAAGTATCTCAACCAAGATATTGACCTTGGCAGAATCTAGATACAGAACATGTTTTTCATCAGGAAGATCCCAATGTCGCCCTCGTATAGCCACCATATTTCCCTACCACCTGCATCCCCTCCTTTACCCTTGGCAACAAGTAATCTGTTGTCCATTTCTATAAATTTGTCATTTCAAGAATGTTATATAAATGAAAGCAAACAATAGGTAAGCTTTTGGGGTTGAGTTTTTTCATTTGGCATAATTTTCCGATGATTCATCTCGGTTTTTACATGTATTTTATGGTATGGTTGTACCACAGTTTGTTTAAGTGTTCCCTATTGAAGGACAGACATCTAGGTTGTTTCTAGTTTGGGGTTATTACAAATAAAGGTGCTATAACATTCATGTGCAGGTTTTTATGTCAACATAGCTTGTCATTTCTCTGGGATAAATGCCCAACAGTGAAATTGCTGGCTTGTGTGTTAGTTGTATGTTTAGACTTGTTTGTTTGTTTGTTTGTTTGGTTAGAGAAAAAACAACTTGTTTTCCATAGTGATTGTACCATTATACATTCCACCACTAATCTATGAGTGATCCAGGTTCTCCACAATTTTGCGTTGTCACCATTTTTTAGCCGTTGTAATAGGTGTGTAGCAATAATTCATTGTGTTTTAATCTGCATTGCTATAATGGCTAATGATGTTGAACATTATTATATGTGCTAATTTGTCATCTGTATATCTACTTTGATAAAATTTATTTTGCTGTCATTTGTCCTTTTGACCATGAGATTATTTGGATATTTTGCTGTTGAGTTTTGAGTTCTTTAATTTTCTAGATACCAGTTCTTTGTCAGTTATGCAGTGATATGCAAATATTTTTTTCCCAGGCTGTACTTTGTCTTTTTGTGCTCCTAACAGAGTCTTTCATACAGCAAATGGTCTTAATTATATGATGCCCAGTTTATCACTTTTTCCTTCTATGGATTGTGCTTTTGGTGTCAAGTCTAAGAATTCTGCCTAGCCCTAGATCCCAAATATTTTCTTCTAAGAGGTTTATAGTTACACATTTTACATTTAAGTCCATGATCTGTTTGAGTTAGTTTTTGTAAAATGTGTAGGTTAAGTTCAAAGTTCTTTTTTAAAAAATTACTTTTTGCCTATTGATATCCAGTTGCTCAAGCACCATTTGTTGAGAAAGCTCTTCCTTTCATTTAACTGTGTTTGCACCTGGGTCAAAATTTATTGGGCATATTTTTATTGTTCTCTATTCTATGCAATTGAGTTTGTAGTACAAAAACTCCTGAAAAGATAGCTCCAAGAGTTAAGATAGTTTCATGGAGAAATCTATGAAATATTTAAAGAAGAAGTAATATCAATTCTACACAATCTTTTTCAGAAAATAGAAAAGGAGTGAGCACTTTCCAATTGGTTATTTGGTTTCTTTTTTTAACAGACTTAATTTTTAGAATAGTTTTAGGTTCAGAGTGAAATTGAACAGAGGTTGGGCGTGGTGGCTCACATCTATCATCCCAGCAGTTTGGGAGGCCAATGTGGGCGAATTATGTCAAGAGAACCACACCATCCTAGCTAACATGATGAAACCCGTCTCTACTAAAAATACAAAAATTAGTTGACGTGGTGACGTACCCCTGTAGTCCCAGCTACTTGGGAGGCTCAGGCCAGAGAATCGCTTGAACCTGGGAGGCAGAGGTTGCAGTGAGCTGAGATCATGCCACTGCCCTCCAACCTGGCAACAGAGCGAGACTCCGTATCCAAAAATAAAACAACAACAACAACAACAACAACAAACACACACACACACACACACAAAAACAGAAAAGAAATTGAACAGAAGGTATAGAGATTGCCTGTATACGCTCCACCTTCATATATGCATAGCCTCCACCATGATTAACATTGCCCACTGGAATGGGTGCATTTGTTATAATTGCTGAATACATATATTATCATTCAGAGGTGATAGTTTACATAGGGTTCACTCTGGGTGTTAAATGTCCTATGAGTTTGGACAAATGTATAATAACCATTTACCTACCATTATGGTATGATTCAATGCAGTTTCACTGCTCTGAGAATAACCTGTGCTCTGCCAATTTATGCCTTTCTTTTCCCAATCCCTGGCAACCACTGATCTTCTTAAAGTCTCCAAACTTTTGCCTTTTCCAAAATACCACATAGTTGGAATCATACTGTATGTAACCTTTTCACATTGGCGTCTTTCACGTAGTAATATGCATTTAAATTTCCTTCATATCTTTTCAGATAGCTCATTTCTTTTTAGCACTAAGTATTCCATTTTTGGGATGTGCCATAGTTTATCCATTCACCTATTTAAGGACATCTTGATTGCTTCCAAGTTTTGGCAATTATGAATAAAGTTTCTACAAATGTTATGTGCAGGTTTTTGTGTGGACATAACTTTTCACCTCCTTTGGATAAATACCAAGGAGTGTAATTGCTAGATGACATGCTAAGAGTGTGTTTAGTATTATTAGAAACTGCCAAACTCTTCCAAACTGGATTCCCACCAGCAATGACTAAGAGTTCCTTTTACTCTGCATCCTTGCTGCATTTGCTGTCAGTGTTCTGGATTTTGGCCATTCTAGTAGATGTGTAGTAGTATCTAATTGTTGCTTTAACTCGCATTGCCCTGATGACATATGATGTGGATCATCATTTGATATTCTTATTCACCATCTCCTATATCTTCTTGGTGATAGGTCTTTTATGGTGTTAGGCCCATTTTTTTTTTTACTAGGGGTTATATTTTCTTATTGCTGAGTTTTAAGAGTTATCTGTATATTTTAAATAACAGTTTTTTTAAATCAAATATGCCTTTTACCAATATTTTCCCTCAGTCTGTGGTTTGTCTTTTCTTCCTCTTGACAGTGTTTTTTTGCAGAGCATAAATTTTAAACTTATTTTCTGATTTCATTGAAGTATAGATGACAAATGAAATTGTATATACTTAAGTTAAATGTGATTTTTTAAATTGAAGATATTTAGGTGTATAATGTTTTGATACACATTGTGAAATTATAACAGTCAAATATATTCATCTACTCACTTAGTTACCCTTTTCCTCTGGTGAGAGCACTTGAAATCTACTCTCAGCAAATTAGTCCTCATGTTGTACATTAGATCTCTAGATTCATTAATTACACATAATTGCAACTTTGTATTCTTTGACCAACATCTTCCCATTTCCCCCAGTGTCCTGCCCCTGGTAACCACTGTTCTACTCACTGTTTCTGTGTATTATATTTTTTAAGGCTCTAGATATTAGAAATCATGTAGTAATTTTATTTCTGTGTCTGGCTTATTTCACTTAGCATAATATCCTTCAGGTCCATCCATGTTGTTGCAAATGAAAGGATCTACTTTTTAAAGTAATAATAATATTTCATTGTATATGGATACGTGACATTTTTTTTGTCCATTCATCTGTTGATGGACACTTAGGTTTATTCCAGTGAGAAAAATACCATTCTGTTCATTTTACCTGAGAAGACGAAGGTCCAGAATTCATGTCATTTGCCCAAGGCAACACAGTTAGGAAGAGATGGAGTCAGGAATCAATCACAAGTCTGTCAGGTACATAAGTCCTTGTTTCTGACCACTCTGGTGTAATGGACAGCCTCTTTGGCTGTTTTGTAACATTTTCAGATGTATAGTTTAAAATGGGGCTCCCCACTTTTATTTTTCCCTCAAGTGGAATAGCTAGTTTTTCAAACCTCTTTTCTTTCTAAATATGTATCTTCTTTGATTTGTGATGCTGCTTTTAGTATAGTTTAAATTGCTGTACATATTGGAGTCTGCACGTGGAAAGGGGCAAACTTACTGCTCATTCCCTTCTGGGTGATGCTGCCCTGAAGGATATGAGAGACATTTCCTGGATGTTTCAGAAGTATTCTCCATACTGTAAGAGCAAATTGCCTGCATTTTTTCGTTTTTTTCTTGTTTTTTTTTTTTTTCTTTTTTTTTTTTGTATAAGCCAAGGCTGAGACTGTATGGTAGGAAAGAAAGGAGAGAAAGATGAAGCTTCCACCAACTTCTTTTCAGTCGGTGGTTCTCTTCCATGCAAAGGTAGATTATATTGGAGATGACCAAGTCAGCCTCAGGGCCTTGATATTGAAAGGAGACTTTTCCAGGTTTTGACAAAAGATTTTTCTTTATCGTGTATTTCAGTAATAGTATCATTTTGTTTAGCTTTTTTCTGCTTAAATGGGCATTTTAAAATTTTTCTTCTAAAAATGTTTAATTTTTGTGGGCAGAGAGTAGGTATATATATTTACGGTGTACATGAGATATTTTGTTACAGGCATATAATGTATAAAAGTCACATCAGGGTAAATGAGGTATCCATCACCTCAAGCATTTATCCTGAAGCAGCATTTTTTATGGGTGTGGCTACAGCCTTTGTTGTAGCAGTTAAAACAGACCCCTTTAAAACACAGGTCTTGGATTTGTTGTTTTAAATAACATTTTCTATTCCATTGAAATCAGCATGCTTGGTATTTTATGTGAAACCCTGTATAGGAGTTCTGACAAAACAGAGAGAAAGAGAACAGTAGAGCAATAAATACAAATGATATTAAAATCTCGGTTTATAACTTCATTCCCGTTGTGACTTGAAATATATAGATTATATATATGTATGTAACATTACACACAAATAATTACAAAGCAATGCAGTAACAGGTACACAGTTAAAACTTCCCCAAATTGTATTAACTGGAACCAGGGCTGTGGGGTAGTAACATCTGTTAGGTAGGGGGAAAGGAGTTCTGTGTGGAAACAGACTTGGGAAATGTTGGCATAATTACATTTAAACAAGAATTTCTGGCTATATGACCTTTCAAAACTTTAGATTTACAAATTTATATTATGACTCTCCAGAAAATGCAACATTCCTAAAACCTGTTTGATATGTAATTGCATAGAGCATTGTGTGGGAACAGGTTTATTCAAGACTCAGGTTGGAAGATGCTGATATATTTATTTATTTAACATAATTTAAATAAAGTTTACTATGTCCTACATACCATTTTAGGCAATTGAGAAATGTTACCAATTTAAACCTCATAATTCCTTATATGAGGAAGGTAATATGTTGTTACCCCGTTTTACAGATAAAGTAACTGAAACACAGAAAGAGTAAGAAATTTGTCCAAGCTTGCCCAGCTAGTAAGTGATAGAGCCAAGTTTTGTATACAGGCAGCTGTCTTAAGAATTATTGCTCTTTACCTCTGTGCAGATATGCAAAGTAACTGCTATTAACCTTAATCCTAGGGATTTAGGATAATTCTGGATAATTAAACATCCTAGTTTTGACTATCACTGCTAAAGTACTATTCATTTGCCTTCCCAGGTGAGCAATTTCTTTTCATTTTCAGGGTATCACTATAAGGAGCAATATTCATTACTGAGTACTTCCTCACTTATTTTATAACGATCTCTTGCACAACCCCTGTGTTTATTCAAAGGTAAATAAAAAGAAACTTTTGACCTCAGAGTACTAAAAGTCTAATGAGGATGGACAGGTGATGTGGGAAGATTTGGAGGCTGAACTGATTATTCTGTATCCTTGATATTATTTATTCTTTTTATTATACTGTAAGTTGTAGAATGTGCAGGTTTGTTACATAGGTATATACATGCCATGGTGGTTTGCTGCACCCATCAAACTGTCATCTACGTTAGGTATTTCTCCTAATGTTAGCCCTCCCCTAGCTCCCCAGCCCCTGCCTGGCCCCATTGTGTGATGTTCTCCTCCCTGTGTCCATGTGTTCTCATTGTTCAGCTCCCACTTATGAGTGAGAACATGTGGTGTTTGGTTCTCTCTTCCTGTGTTAGTTTGCTGAGAATGAGGGTTTTCAGTTTCATCCATGTCCCCGCAAAGGACATGAACTCATCCATTTTATTGTTGCATAGTATTCCATGGTGAATATGTTCCTCATTTTCTTTATCCAGTCTATCATTGTTGGGCATTTGAGTTGGTTCCAAGTCTTTGCTATTGTGAATAGTGCTGCAGTAAATGTGTGTGTGTGTTCTTTAGTAGAATAATTTATAATCCTTTGGGTATACACTCAGTAATGGGATTGCTGGGTCAAATGATATTATGGTTCTAGATCTCTGAGAAATTGCCACACTGTGTTCCACAGTGGTTGAACTAATTTGTACTCCCACCAACAGTGTAAAAGTGTTCCTGTTTCTGCACATCCTCTCCAGCACCTGTTGTTTCCTGACTTTTTAATGATCATCATTCTAACTGGGCATGAGATGGTATCTCATTGTGGTTTTGATTTGCATTTCAATAATGACCAGTAATGATGAGCTTTTTTTCATATGTTTGTTGGTTGCATAAATGTCTTCTTTTGAGAAGGGTCTGTTTGTATCCTTGGCCCGCTTTTTGATGGGGTTGTTTGCTTTTTTCTTGTAAATTTGTTTTTCTTTGTAGATTCTGGATATTAGCCCCTTGTCAGAAAGATAGATTGCAAAAAATTTCTCCCATTCTGTAGGTTGCGTGTTCACTCTGATGATAGTTTCTTATGCTATGTAGAAGCTCTTCAGGTTAATTAGATCCCATTTGTCAATTTTGGCTTTTGTTTTCATTGCTTTTGGTGTTTTAGTTATGAAGTCTTTGCCCATGCCTATGTCCTGAATGGTATTGCCTAGGTTTTCTTGTAGGGTATTTATGGTTTTAGGTCTTACCTTTAACTCTTTAATCCATCTTGAGTTAATTTTTGTGTAAGGTGTAAGGAAGGGATCCAGTTTCAGTTTTCTGCATATGGCTAGCCAGTTTCCCAACACCATTTATGAAATAGGGAATCCTTTCCCCATTGCTTGTTTTTCTCAGGTTTGCCAGAGATCTGATGGTTGTAGATGTGTGGCATTATTTATGAGGCCTCTGTTCTGTTCCATTGGTCTCTATATCTGTTTTGGTACCAGTACCATGCTGTTTTGGTTACTGTAGCCTTGTAGCATAGTTTGAGGTCAGGTAGTGACCCTTGATCTTATTTTATTATATATATTATCATCTTACCATTTGCTAGTTGGAAGTCAAACACCATGTAAGCAAAAGTCTTCTTGTTTGTAGACTAATTTGGTTGATGCAATAGATCCAAGTGAAGAAATCACTTGAGACTGGAGATCTATTAGGGAAATTCACATGTGTAAAATCTTGAACGCTAACCTACAGAGTCTAGTTGCTTGCCGATTTCTTCCCCTGTTTGAGGGTAAGTATCTCCCCATTACCTGGAACAATGACAGCCTCATTAACTCATTCAACAGTTGTGTTTGTTGAAATAAAATATAGCTTTTCTAAACTTTCTTCTCATGAATAATTAAATATGCACAACTAGCATACAGCACATAGATAGTTCTGATGTTTCAGATGGTATTTACACTGCAAAACCCTTGTTCCGTAGTGGTTAGTGTGTCTGGTCTAGTCAAAGCATAGGCTTTTTGTCTTTTCTCTTTTAGGTTCTGAAATTTTTGTTGTCTTTTCTACTTTTACATTTCAGAGAAGGCAGTGGAATATGTTCCACATGTAAATTACCACTTTTAAGACGACCCTCATACTCAAAATATATTTGACTTTCAAAGTACACTGAACAATTATAGCATTACCTTGAATCGGGGTATTTCAAGACCTCTTATTGCCTCAGATCATCATTTTATTCTAATTAAGTTCAATAATTGTACATATAGAATACATATAATCTATTCTCTTGTTAGGATAGAACTCCAACTCTTTGATATCTGATTATCAAAAGAATTTGGCAGTTATTTTCTGAGAGGGTTTCTCATAACATTTATGAGTTCTCTCCTTCGTAAACTGGAAAAACAATGTATAAATTCAGACTGCATTTTAATAAGAAAGGGAGCTAAAAACAAAGCACATGGGGTGCTTCAGTGGGCAAGGTAAAATAACAGAGTGAATATCCAGTGAATCAGGACAATGTAGACATTGAAGAAATTAGTTGAAAAAAACAAAAAACTCTCCTCATCTCTATTATTTAAGTAAGCCAAGCACAAAGGCAGACAGTTTATATGGCATGTGTGTGTATATGTGTATCTGTGTTTATTTTTATATTTTGTGTGTTACATGCATTATCAGAAAGCAACTTAAAGTGTTCATCAAGAGGTTGGAGGGTCTGCATTATCAGTCTGTATTATAGTAGAAATATTACTACTGAATCAAAACTACTTCAAAGCCTCCTGGAGGGGCTGTTTCCAGGATATATAATGATTGATTTGAAATAGCATGATGTGAGAGACCCTACTAAGAATCTTCAAGGATGACGGTATTTTTCAAGCTTCATGAAAAATGATGAAGTTACCATGTCAAGGATAGCTAAAAGCCTACTCACAAGAACTCCTCAAATCACCACTGAGAATGCATCTGTTTCTTGAGAGGTTTTGAGGAGCTGCTTCGCAGTGTGAGGTGACACTGTCGATGTCGGGGACCGGCACGTCTGCCAGGAGGCTCCCGGCCTGCGGGAGGCCTCGCCCCAACTCGGAGATGTTCACAACCTGGAGGAGAGAGTGCGCGGAAGAGAAGACAGACAGACAGTGGGGTCTGGAGGACTACCTTGGCGATGCCTGTAACATGCCAGAGTAGCAGCTTTATTGTGAGC